>JAWWQZ010000002.1:0-138562 GCA_033815515.1 Cryptocheilus praepositus | reverse complement strand
CGATATCGCGTTTTCGGCCCTCAGAAGCGCCGAAATCGCATTTTCTCGCTGAGCCCAGTGGACGGTGACTCGGTATGAAAACTGCACGGAGGAGCTGTTTTATCGTTTCTACCGTGCAGTTCGACATGTAAACTGCCCAGAAACCGAATCTGCTGACAGATCGCAAATCGGCTGATATCGCGTTTTCGGCCCTCAGAAGCGCCGAAATCGCGTTTTCTCGCTGAGCCCAGTGGACGGTGACTCGGTATGAAAACTGCACGGAGGAGCTGTTTTATCGTTTCTACCGTGCAGTTCGACATGTAAACTGCCCAGAAACCGAATCTGCTGACAGATCGCAAATCGGCCGATATCGCGTTTTCGGCCCTCAGAAGCGCCGAAATCGCGTTTTCTCGCTGAGCCCAGTGGACGGTGACTCGGTATGAAAACTGCACGGAGGAGCTGTTTTATCGTTTCTACCGTGCAGTTCGACATGTAAACTGCCCAGAAACCGAATCTGCTGACAGATCGAAAATCGGCCGATATCGCGTTTTCGGCCCTCAGAAGCGCCGAAATCGCGTTTTCTCGCTGAGCCCAGTGGACGGTGACTCGGTATGAAAACTGCACGGAGGAGCTGTTTTATCGTTTCTACCGTGCAGTTCGACATGTAAACTGCCCAGAAACCGAATCTGCTGACAGATCGAAAATCGGCCGATATCGCGTTTTCGGCCCTCAGAAGCGCCGAAATCGCGTTTTCTCGCTGAGCCCAGTGGACGGTGACTCGGTATGAAAACTGCACGGAGGAGCTGTTTTATCGTTTCTACCGTGCAGTTCGACATGTACACTGCCCAGAAACCGAATCTGCTGACAGATCGCAAATCGGCCGATATCGCGTTTTCGGCCCACAGGAGCGCCGAAATCGCGTTTTCTCGCTGAGCCCGGTGGACGGTGACTCGGTATGAAAACTGCACGGAGGAGCTGTTTTATCGTTTCTACCGTGCAGTTCGACATGTAAACTGCCAAGAAACCGAATCTGCTGACAGATCGAAAATCGGCCGATATCGCGTTTTCGGCCCTCAGAAGCGCCGAAATCGCGTTTTCTCGCTGAGCCGAGTGGACGGTGACTCGGTATGAAAACTGCACGGAGGAGCTGTTTTATCGTTTTCACCGTGCAGTTCGACATGTAAACTGCCCAGAAACCGAATCTGCTGACAGATCGCAAATCGGCCGATATCGCGTTTTCGGCCCTCAGAAGCGCCGAAATCGCGTTTTCTCGCTGAGCGCAGTGGACGGTGACAGATCGCAAATCGGCCGATATCGCGTTTTCGGCCCTCAGAAGCGCCGAAATCGCGTTTTCTCGCTGAGCCCAGTGGACGGTGACTCGGTATGAAAACTGCACGGAGGAGCTGTTTTATCGTTTCTACCGTGCAGTTCGACATGTAAACTGCCCAGAAACCGAATCTGCTGACAGATCGCAAATCGGCCGATATCGCGTTTTCGGCCCTCAGAAGCGCCGAAATCGCGTTTTCTCGCTGAGCCGAGTGGACGGTGACTCGGTATGAAAACTGCACGGAGGAGCTGTTTTATCGTTTCTACCGTGCAGTTCGACATGTAAACTGCCCAGAAACCGAATCTGCTGACAGATCGCAAATCGGCCGATATCGCGTTTTCGGCCCTCAGAAGCGCCGAAATCGCGTTTTCTCGCTGAGCCCAGTGGACGGTGACTCGGTATGAAAACTGCACGGAGGAGCTGTTTTATCGTTTCTACCGTGCAGTTCGACATGTAAACTGCCCAGAAACCGAATCTGCTGACAGATCGCAAATCGGCCGATATCGCGTTTTCGGCCCTCAGAAGCGCCGAAATCGCGTTTTCTCGCTGAGCCCAGTGGACGGTGACTCGGTATGAAAACTGCACGGAGGAGCTGTTTTATCGTTTCTACCGTGCAGTTCGACATGTAAACTGCCCAGAAACCGAATCTGCTGACAGATCGCAAATCGGCCGATATCGCGTTTTCGGCCCTCAGAAGCGCCGAAATCGCGTTTTCTCGCTGAGCCCAGTGGACGGTGACTCGGTATGAAAACTGCACGGAGGAGCTGTTTTATCGTTTCTACCGTGCAGTTCGACATGTAAACTGCCCAGAAACCGAATCTGCTGACAGATCGAAAATCGGCCGATATCGCGTTTTCGGCCCTCAGAAGCGCCGAAATCGCGTTTTCTCGCTGAGCCCAGTGGACGGTGACTCGGTATGAAAACTGCACGGAGGAGCTGTTTTATCGTTTCTACCGTGCAGTTCGACATGTAAACTGCCCAGAAACCGAATCTGCTGACAGATCGCAAATCGGCCGATATCGCGTTTTCGGCCCTCAGAAGCGCCGAAATCGCGTTTTCTCGCTGAGCCCAGTGGACGGTGACTCGGTATGAAAACTGCACGGAGGAGCTGTTTTATCGTTTCTACCGTGCAGTTCGACATGTAAACTGCCCAGAAACCGAATCTGCTGACAGATCGCAAATCGGCCGATATCGCGTTTTCGGCCCTCAGAAGCGCCGAAATCGCGTTTTCTCGCTGAGCCCAGTGGACGGTGACTCGGTATGAAAACTGCACGGAGGAGCTGTTTTATCGTTTCTACCGTGCAGTTCGACATGTAAACTGCCCAGAAACCGAATCTGCTGACAGATCGCAAATCGGCCGATATCGCGTTTTCGGCCCTCAGAAGCGCCGAAATCGCGTTTTCTCGCTGAGCCGAGTGGACGGTGACTCGGTATGAAAACTGCACGGAGGAGCTGTTTTATCGTTTCTACCGTGCAGTTCGACATGTAAACTGCCCAGAAACCGAATCTGCTGACAGATCGAAAATCGGCCGATATCGCGTTTTCGGCCCTCAGAAGCGCCGAAATCGCGTTTTCTCGCTGAGCCCAGTGGACGGTGACTCGGTATGAAAACTGCACGGAGGAGCTGTTTTATCGTTTCTACCGTGCAGTTCGACATGTAAACTGCCCAGAAACCGAATCTGCTGACAGATCGCAAATCGGCCGATATCGCGTTTTCGGCCCTCAGAAGCGCCGAAATCGCGTTTTCTCGCTGAGCCCAGTGGACGGTGACTCGGTATGAAAACTGCACGGAGGAGCTGTTTTATCGTTTCTACCGTGCAGTTCGACATGTAAACTGCCCAGAAACCGAATCTGCTGACAGATCGCAAATCGGCCGATATCGCGTTTTCGGCCCTCAGAAGCGCCGAAATCGCGTTTTCTCGCTGAGCCCAGTGGACGGTGACTCGGTATGAAAACTGCACGGAGGAGCTGTTTTATCGTTTCTACCGTGCAGTTCGACATGTAAACTGCCCAGAAACCGAATCTGCTGACAGATCGCAAATCGGCCGATATCGCGTTTTCGGCCCTCAGAAGCGCCGAAATCGCGTTTTCTCGCTGAGCCGAGTGGACGGTGACTCGGTATGAAAACTGCACGGAGGAGCTGTTTTATCGTTTCTACCGTGCAGTTCGACATGTAAACTGCCCAGAAACCGAATCTGCTGACAGATCGCAAATCGGCCGATATCGCGTTTTCGGCCCTCAGAAGCGCCGAAATCGCGTTTTCTCGCTGAGCCCAGTGGACGGTGACTCGGTATGAAAACTGCACGGAGGAGCTGTTTTATCGTTTCTACCGTGCAGTTCGACATGTAAACTGCCCAGAAACCGAATCTGCTGACAGATCGCAAATCGGCCGATATCGCGTTTTCGGCCCTCAGAAGCGCCGAAATCGCGTTTTCTCGCTGAGCCCAGTGGACGGTGACTCGGTATGAAAACTGCACGGAGGAGCTGTTTTATCGTTTCTACCGTGCAGTTCGACATGTAAACTGCCCAGAAACCGAATCTGCTGACAGATCGCAAATCGGCCGATATCGCGTTTTCGGCCCTCAGAAGCGCCGAAATCGCGTTTTCTCGCTGAGCCCAGTGGACGGTGACTCGGTATGAAAACTGCACGGAGGAGCTGTTTTATCGTTTCTACCGTGCAGTTCGACATGTAAACTGCCCAGAAACCGAATCTGCTGACAGATCGAAAATCGGCCGATATCGCGTTTTCGGCCCTCAGAAGCGCCGAAATCGCGTTTTCTCGCTGAGCCCAGTGGACGGTGACTCGGTATGAAAACTGCACGGAGGAGCTGTTTTATCGTTTCTACCGTGCAGTTCGACATGTAAACTGCCCAGAAACCGAATCTGCTGACAGATCGCAAATCGGCCGATATCGCGTTTTCGGCCCTCAGAAGCGCCGAAATCGCGTTTTCTCGCTGAGCCCAGTGGACGGTGACTCGGTATGAAAACTGCACGGAGGAGCTGTTTTATCGTTTCTACCGTGCAGTTCGACATGTAAACTGCCCAGAAACCGAATCTGCTGACAGATCGCAAATCGGCCGATATCGCGTTTTCGGCCCTCAGAAGCGCCGAAATCGCGTTTTCTCGCTGAGCCCAGTGGACGGTGACTCGGTATGAAAACTGCACGGAGGAGCTGTTTTATCGTTTCTACCGTGCAGTTCGACATGTAAACTGCCCAGAAACCGAATCTGCTGACAGATCGCAAATCGGCCGATATCGCGTTTTCGGCCCTCAGAAGCGCCGAAATCGCGTTTTCTCGCTGAGCCCAGTGGACGGTGACTCGGTATGAAAACTGCACGGAGGAGCTGTTTTATCGTTTCTACCGTGCAGTTCGACATGTAAACTGCCCAGAAACCGAATCTGCTGACAGATCGCAAATCGGCCGATATCGCGTTTTCGGCCCTCAGAAGCGCCGAAATCGCGTTTTCTCGCTGAGCCCAGTGGACGGTGACTCGGTATGAAAACTGCACGGAGGAGCTGTTTTATCGTTTCTACCGTGCAGTTCGACATGTAAACTGCCCAGAAACCGAATCTGCTGACAGATCGCAAATCGGCCGATATCGCGTTTTCGGCCCTCAGAAGCGCCGAAATCGCGTTTTCTCGCTGAGCCGAGTGGACGGTGACTCGGTATGAAAACTGCACGGAGGAGCTGTTTTATCGTTTCTACCGTGCAGTTCGACATGTAAACTGCCCAGAAACCGAATCTGCTGACAGATCGCAAATCGGCCGATATCGCGTTTTCGGCCCTCAGAAGCGCCGAAATCGCGTTTTCTCGCTGAGCCCAGTGGACGGTGACTCGGTATGAAAACTGCACGGAGGAGCTGTTTTATCGTTTCTACCGTGCAGTTCGACATGTAAACTGCCCAGAAACCGAATCTGCTGACAGATCGAAAATCGGCCGATATCGCGTTTTCGGCCCTCAGAAGCGCCGAAATCGCGTTTTCTCGCTGAGCCGAGTGGACGGTGACTCGGTATGAAAACTGCACGGAGGAGCTGTTTTATCGTTTCTACCGTGCAGTTCGACATGTAAACTGCCCAGAAACCGAATCTGCTGACAGATCGCAAATCGGCCGATATCGCGTTTTCGGCCCTCAGAAGCGCCGAAATCGCGTTTTCTCGCTGAGCCCAGTGGACGGTGACTCGGTATGAAAACTGCACGGAGGAGCTGTTTTATCGTTTCTACCGTGCAGTTCGACATGTAAACTGCCCAGAAACCGAATCTGCTGACAGATCGAAAATCGGCCGATATCGCGTTTTCGGCCCTCAGAAGCGCCGAAATCGCGTTTTCTCGCTGAGCCCAGTGGACGGTGACTCGGTATGAAAACTGCACGGAGGAGCTGTTTTATCGTTTCTACCGTGCAGTTCGACATGTAAACTGCCCAGAAACCGAATCTGCTGACAGATCGCAAATCGGCCGATATCGCGTTTTCGGCCCTCAGAAGCGCCGAAATCGCGTTTTCTCGCTGAGCCCAGTGGACGGTGACTCGGTATGAAAACTGCACGGAGGAGCTGTTTTATCGTTTCTACCGTGCAGTTCGACATGTAAACTGCCCAGAAACCGAATCTGCTGACAGATCGCAAATCGGCCGATATCGCGTTTTCGGCCCTCAGAAGCGCCGAAATCGCGTTTTCTCGCTGAGCCCAGTGGACGGTGACTCGGTATGAAAACTGCACGGAGGAGCTGTTTTATCGTTTCTACCGTGCAGTTCGACATGTAAACTGCCCAGAAACCGAATCTGCTGACAGATCGCAAATCGGCCGATATCGCGTTTTCGGCCCTCAGAAGCGCCGAAATCGCGTTTTCTCGCTGAGCCCAGTGGACGGTGACTCGGTATGAAAACTGCACGGAGGAGCTGTTTTATCGTTTCTACCGTGCAGTTCGACATGTAAACTGCCCAGAAACCGAATCTGCTGACAGATCGCAAATCGGCCGATATCGCGTTTTCGGCCCTCAGAAGCGCCGAAATCGCGTTTTCTCGCTGAGCCCAGTGGACGGTGACTCGGTATGAAAACTGCACGGAGGAGCTGTTTTATCGTTTCTACCGTGCAGTTCGACATGTAAACTGCCCAGAAACCGAATCTGCTGACAGATCGCAAATCGGCCGATATCGCGTTTTCGGCCCTCAGAAGCGCCGAAATCGCGTTTTCTCGCTGAGCCCAGTGGACGGTGACTCGGTATGAAAACTGCACGGAGGAGCTGTTTTATCGTTTCTACCGTGCAGTTCGACATGTAAACTGCCCAGAAACCGAATCTGCTGACAGATCGCAAATCGGCCGATATCGCGTTTTCGGCCCTCAGAAGCGCCGAAATCGCGTTTTCTCGCTGAGCCGAGTGGACGGTGACTCGGTATGAAAACTGCACGGAGGAGCTGTTTTATCGTTTCTACCGTGCAGTTCGACATGTAAACTGCCCAGAAACCGAATCTGCTGACAGATCGCAAATCGGCCGATATCGCGTTTTCGGCCCTCAGAAGCGCCGAAATCGCGTTTTCTCGCTGAGCCCAGTGGACGGTGACTCGGTATGAAAACTGCACGGAGGAGCTGTTTTATCGTTTCTACCGTGCAGTTCGACATGTAAACTGCCCAGAAACCGAATCTGCTGACAGATCGCAAATCGGCCGATATCGCGTTTTCGGCCCTCAGAAGCGCCGAAATCGCGTTTTCTCGCTGAGCCCAGTGGACGGTGACTCGGTATGAAAACTGCACGGAGGAGCTGTTTTATCGTTTCTACCGTGCAGTTCGACATGTAAACTGCCCAGAAACCGAATCTGCTGACAGATCGCAAATCGGCCGATATCGCGTTTTCGGCCCTCAGAAGCGCCGAAATCGCGTTTTCTCGCTGAGCCCAGTGGACGGTGACTCGGTATGAAAACTGCACGGAGGAGCTGTTTTATCGTTTCTACCGTGCAGTTCGACATGTAAACTGCCCAGAAACCGAATCTGCTGACAGATCGAAAATCGGCCGATATCGCGTTTTCGGCCCTCAGAAGCGCCGAAATCGCGTTTTCTCGCTGAGCCCAGTGGACGGTGACTCGGTATGAAAACTGCACGGAGGAGCTGTTTTATCGTTTCTACCGTGCAGTTCGACATGTAAACTGCCCAGAAACCGAATCTGCTGACAGATCGCAAATCGGCCGATATCGCGTTTTCGGCCCTCAGAAGCGCCGAAATCGCGTTTTCTCGCTGAGCCCAGTGGACGGTGACTCGGTATGAAAACTGCACGGAGGAGCTGTTTTATCGTTTCTACCGTGCAGTTCGACATGTAAACTGCCCAGAAACCGAATCTGCTGACAGATCGCAAATCGGCCGATATCGCGTTTTCGGCCCTCAGAAGCGCCGAAATCGCGTTTTCTCGCTGAGCCGAGTGGACGGTGACTCGGTATGAAAACTGCACGGAGGAGCTGTTTTATCGTTTCTACCGTGCAGTTCGACATGTAAACTGCCCAGAAACCGAATCTGCTGACAGATCGCAAATCGGCCGATATCGCGTTTTCGGCCCTCAGAAGCGCCGAAATCGCGTTTTCTCGCTGAGCCCAGTGGACGGTGACTCGGTATGAAAACTGCACGGAGGAGCTGTTTTATCGTTTCTACCGTGCAGTTCGACATGTAAACTGCCCAGAAACCGAATCTGCTGACAGATCGCAAATCGGCCGATATCGCGTTTTCGGCCCTCAGAAGCGCCGAAATCGCGTTTTCTCGCTGAGCCCAGTGGACGGTGACTCGGTATGAAAACTGCACGGAGGAGCTGTTTTATCGTTTCTACCGTGCAGTTCGACATGTAAACTGCCCAGAAACCGAATCTGCTGACAGATCGCAAATCGGCCGATATCGCGTTTTCGGCCCTCAGAAGCGCCGAAATCGCGTTTTCTCGCTGAGCCCAGTGGACGGTGACTCGGTATGAAAACTGCACGGAGGAGCTGTTTTATCGTTTCTACCGTGCAGTTCGACATGTAAACTGCCCAGAAACCGAATCTGCTGACAGATCGCAAATCGGCCGATATCGCGTTTTCGGCCCTCAGAAGCGCCGAAATCGCGTTTTCTCGCTGAGCCCAGTGGACGGTGACTCGGTATGAAAACTGCACGGAGGACCTGTTTTATCGTTTCTACCGTGCAGTTCGACATGTAAACTGCCCAGAAACCGAATCTGCTGACAGATCGCAAATCGGCCGATATCGCGTTTTCGGCCCTCAGAAGCGCCGAAATCGCGTTTTCTCGCTGAGCCCAGTGGACGGTGACTCGGTATGAAAACTGCACGGAGGAGCTGTTTTATCGTTTCTACCGTGCAGTTCGACATGTAAACTGCCCAGAAACCGAATCTGCTGACAGATCGCAAATCGGCCGATATCGCGTTTTCGGCCCTCAGAAGCGCCGAAATCGCGTTTTCTCGCTGAGCCCAGTGGACGGTGACTCGGTATGAAAACTGCACGGAGGAGCTGTTTTATCGTTTCTACCGTGCAGTTCGACATGTAAACTGCCCAGAAACCGAATCTGCTGACAGATCGCAAATCGGCCGATATCGCGTTTTCGGCCCTCAGAAGCGCCGAAATCGCGTTTTCTCGCTGAGCCCAGTGGACGGTGACTCGGTATGAAAACTGCACGGAGGAGCTGTTTTATCGTTTCTACCGTGCAGTTCGACATGTAAACTGCCCAGAAACCGAATCTGCTGACAGATCGAAAATCGGCCGATATCGCGTTTTCGGCCCTCAGAAGCGCCGAAATCGCGTTTTCTCGCTGAGCCCAGTGGACGGTGACTCGGTATGAAAACTGCACGGAGGAGCTGTTTTATCGTTTCTACCGTGCAGTTCGACATGTAAACTGCCCAGAAACCGAATCTGCTGACAGATCGCAAATCGGCCGATATCGCGTTTTCGGCCCTCAGAAGCGCCGAAATCGCGTTTTCTCGCTGAGCCCAGTGGACGGTGACTCGGTATGAAAACTGCACGGAGGAGCTGTTTTATCGTTTCTACCGTGCAGTTCGACATGTAAACTGCCCAGAAACCGAATCTGCTGACAGATCGCAAATCGGCCGATATCGCGTTTTCGGCCCTCAGAAGCGCCGAAATCGCGTTTTCTCGCTGAGCCCAGTGGACGGTGACTCGGTATGAAAACTGCACGGAGGAGCTGTTTTATCGTTTCTACCGTGCAGTTCGACATGTAAACTGCCCAGAAACCGAATCTGCTGACAGATCGAAAATCGGCCGATATCGCGTTTTCGGCCCTCAGAAGCGCCGAAATCGCGTTTTCTCGCTGAGCCCAGTGGACGGTGACTCGGTATGAAAACTGCACGGAGGAGCTGTTTTATCGTTTCTACCGTGCAGTTCGACATGTAAACTGCCCAGAAACCGAATCTGCTGACAGATCGCAAATCGGCCGATATCGCGTTTTCGGCCCTCAGAAGCGCCGAAATCGCGTTTTCTCGCTGAGCCCAGTGGACGGTGACTCGGTATGAAAACTGCACGGAGGAGCTGTTTTATCGTTTCTACCGTGCAGTTCGACATGTAAACTGCCCAGAAACCGAATCTGCTGACAGATCGCAAATCGGCCGATATCGCGTTTTCGGCCCTCAGAAGCGCCGAAATCGCGTTTTCTCGCTGAGCCCAGTGGACGGTGACTCGGTATGAAAACTGCACGGAGGAGCTGTTTTATCGTTTCTACCGTGCAGTTCGACATGTAAACTGCCCAGAAACCGAATCTGCTGACAGATCGCAAATCGGCCGATATCGCGTTTTCGGCCCTCAGAAGCGCCGAAATCGCGTTTTCTCGCTGAGCCGAGTGGACGGTGACTCGGTATGAAAACTGCACGGAGGAGCTGTTTTATCGTTTCTACCGTGCAGTTCGACATGTAAACTGCCCAGAAACCGAATCTGCTGACAGATCGCAAATCGGCCGATATCGCGTTTTCGGCCCTCAGAAGCGCCGAAATCGCGTTTTCTCGCTGAGCCCAGTGGACGGTGACTCGGTATGAAAACTGCACGGAGGAGCTGTTTTATCGTTTCTACCGTGCAGTTCGACATGTAAACTGCCCAGAAACCGAATCTGCTGACAGATCGCAAATCGGCCGATATCGCGTTTTCGGCCCTCAGAAGCGCCGAAATCGCGTTTTCTCGCTGAGCCCAGTGGACGGTGACTCGGTATGAAAACTGCACGGAGGAGCTGTTTTATCGTTTCTACCGTGCAGTTCGACATGTAAACTGCCCAGAAACCGAATCTGCTGACAGATCGCAAATCGGCCGATATCGCGTTTTCGGCCCTCAGAAGCGCCGAAATCGCGTTTTCTCGCTGAGCCCAGTGGACGGTGACTCGGTATGAAAACTGCACGGAGGAGCTGTTTTATCGTTTCTACCGTGCAGTTCGACATGTAAACTGCCCAGAAACCGAATCTGCTGACAGATCGCAAATCGGCCGATATCGCGTTTTCGGCCCTCAGAAGCGCCGAAATCGCGTTTTCTCGCTGAGCCCAGTGGACGGTGACTCGGTATGAAAACTGCACGGAGGAGCTGTTTTATCGTTTCTACCGTGCAGTTCGACATGTAAACTGCCCAGAAACCGAATCTGCTGACAGATCGCAAATCGGCCGATATCGCGTTTTCGGCCCTCAGAAGCGCCGAAATCGCGTTTTCTCGCTGAGCCGAGTGGACGGTGACTCGGTATGAAAACTGCACGGAGGAGCTGTTTTATCGTTTCTACCGTGCAGTTCGACATGTAAACTGCCCAGAAACCGAATCTGCTGACAGATCGCAAATCGGCCGATATCGCGTTTTCGGCCCTCAGAAGCGCCGAAATCGCGTTTTCTCGCTGAGCCCAGTGGACGGTGACTCGGTATGAAAACTGCACGGAGGAGCTGTTTTATCGTTTCTACCGTGCAGTTCGACATGTAAACTGCCCAGAAACCGAATCTGCTGACAGATCGCAAATCGGCCGATATCGCGTTTTCGGCCCTCAGAAGCGCCGAAATCGCGTTTTCTCGCTGAGCCGAGTGGACGGTGACTCGGTATGAAAACTGCACGGAGGAGCTGTTTTATCGTTTCTACCGTGCAGTTCGACATGTAAACTGCCCAGAAACCGAATCTGCTGACAGATCGCAAATCGGCCGATATCGCGTTTTCGGCCCTCAGAAGCGCCGAAATCGCGTTTTCTCGCTGAGCCCAGTGGACGGTGACTCGGTATGAAAACTGCACGGAGGAGCTGTTTTATCGTTTCTACCGTGCAGTTCGACATGTAAACTGCCCAGAAACCGAATCTGCTGACAGATCGCAAATCGGCCGATATCGCGTTTTCGGCCCTCAGAAGCGCCGAAATCGCGTTTTCTCGCTGAGCCCAGTGGACGGTGACTCGGTATGAAAACTGCACGGAGGAGCTGTTTTATCGTTTCTACCGTGCAGTTCGACATGTAAACTGCCCAGAAACCGAATCTGCTGACAGATCGAAAATCGGCCGATATCGCGTTTTCGGCCCTCAGAAGCGCCGAAATCGCGTTTTCTCGCTGAGCCCAGTGGACGGTGACTCGGTATGAAAACTGCACGGAGGAGCTGTTTTATCGTTTCTACCGTGCAGTTCGACATGTAAACTGCCCAGAAACCGAATCTGCTGACAGATCGCAAATCGGCCGATATCGCGTTTTCGGCCCTCAGAAGCGCCGAAATCGCGTTTTCTCGCTGAGCCCAGTGGACGGTGACTCGGTATGAAAACTGCACGGAGGAGCTGTTTTATCGTTTCTACCGTGCAGTTCGACATGTAAACTGCCCAGAAACCGAATCTGCTGACAGATCGCAAATCGGCCGATATCGCGTTTTCGGCCCTCAGAAGCGCCGAAATCGCGTTTTCTCGCTGAGCCCAGTGGACGGTGACTCGGTATGAAAACTGCACGGAGGAGCTGTTTTATCGTTTCTACCGTGCAGTTCGACATGTAAACTGCCCAGAAACCGAATCTGCTGACAGATCGCAAATCGGCCGATATCGCGTTTTCGGCCCTCAGAAGCGCCGAAATCGCGTTTTCTCGCTGAGCCCAGTGGACGGTGACTCGGTATGAAAACTGCACGGAGGAGCTGTTTTATCGTTTCTACCGTGCAGTTCGACATGTAAACTGCCCAGAAACCGAATCTGCTGACAGATCGCAAATCGGCCGATATCGCGTTTTCGGCCCTCAGAAGCGCCGAAATCGCGTTTTCTCGCTGAGCCCAGTGGACGGTGACTCGGTATGAAAACTGCACGGAGGAGCTGTTTTATCGTTTCTACCGTGCAGTTCGACATGTAAACTGCCCAGAAACCGAATCTGCTGACAGATCGCAAATCGGCCGATATCGCGTTTTCGGCCCTCAGAAGCGCCGAAATCGCGTTTTCTCGCTGAGCCCAGTGGACGGTGACTCGGTATGAAAACTGCACGGAGGAGCTGTTTTATCGTTTCTACCGTGCAGTTCGACATGTAAACTGCCCAGAAACCGAATCTGCTGACAGATCGCAAATCGGCCGATATCGCGTTTTCGGCCCTCAGAAGCGCCGAAATCGCGTTTTCTCGCTGAGCCCAGTGGACGGTGACTCGGTATGAAAACTGCACGGAGGAGCTGTTTTATCGTTTCTACCGTGCAGTTCGACATGTAAACTGCCCAGAAACCGAATCTGCTGACAGATCGCAAATCGGCCGATATCGCGTTTTCGGCCCTCAGAAGCGCCGAAATCGCGTTTTCTCGCTGAGCCCAGTGGACGGTGACTCGGTATGAAAACTGCACGGAGGAGCTGTTTTATCGTTTCTACCGTGCAGTTCGACATGTAAACTGCCCAGAAACCGAATCTGCTGACAGATCGCAAATCGGCCGATATCGCGTTTTCGGCCCTCAGAAGCGCCGAAATCGCGTTTTCTCGCTGAGCCCAGTGGACGGTGACTCGGTATGAAAACTGCACGGAGGAGCTGTTTTATCGTTTCTACCGTGCAGTTCGACATGTAAACTGCCCAGAAACCGAATCTGCTGACAGATCGAAAATCGGCCGATATCGCGTTTTCGGCCCTCAGAAGCGCCGAAATCGCGTTTTCTCGCTGAGCCCAGTGGACGGTGACTCGGTATGAAAACTGCACGGAGGAGCTGTTTTATCGTTTCTACCGTGCAGTTCGACATGTAAACTGCCCAGAAACCGAATCTGCTGACAGATCGCAAATCGGCCGATATCGCGTTTTCGGCCCTCAGAAGCGCCGAAATCGCGTTTTCTCGCTGAGCCCAGTGGACGGTGACTCGGTATGAAAACTGCACGGAGGAGCTGTTTTATCGTTTCTACCGTGCAGTTCGACATGTAAACTGCCCAGAAACCGAATCTGCTGACAGATCGCAAATCGGCCGATATCGCGTTTTCGGCCCTCAGAAGCGCCGAAATCGCGTTTTCTCGCTGAGCCCAGTGGACGGTGACTCGGTATGAAAACTGCACGGAGGAGCTGTTTTATCGTTTCTACCGTGCAGTTCGACATGTAAACTGCCCAGAAACCGAATCTGCTGACAGATCGAAAATCGGCCGATATCGCGTTTTCGGCCCTCAGAAGCGCCGAAATCGCGTTTTCTCGCTGAGCCCAGTGGACGGTGACTCGGTATGAAAACTGCACGGAGGAGCTGTTTTATCGTTTCTACCGTGCAGTTCGACATGTAAACTGCCCAGAAACCGAATCTGCTGACAGATCGCAAATCGGCCGATATCGCGTTTTCGGCCCTCAGAAGCGCCGAAATCGCGTTTTCTCGCTGAGCCCAGTGGACGGTGACTCGGTATGAAAACTGCACGGAGGAGCTGTTTTATCGTTTCTACCGTGCAGTTCGACATGTAAACTGCCCAGAAACCGAATCTGCTGACAGATCGCAAATCGGCCGATATCGCGTTTTCGGCCCTCAGAAGCGCCGAAATCGCGTTTTCTCGCTGAGCCCAGTGGACGGTGACTCGGTATGAAAACTGCACGGAGGAGCTGTTTTATCGTTTCTACCGTGCAGTTCGACATGTAAACTGCCCAGAAACCGAATCTGCTGACAGATCGCAAATCGGCCGATATCGCGTTTTCGGCCCTCAGAAGCGCCGAAATCGCGTTTTCTCGCTGAGCCCAGTGGACGGTGACTCGGTATGAAAACTGCACGGAGGAGCTGTTTTATCGTTTCTACCGTGCAGTTCGACATGTAAACTGCCCAGAAACCGAATCTGCTGACAGATCGAAAATCGGCCGATATCGCGTTTTCGGCCCTCAGAAGCGCCGAAATCGCGTTTTCTCGCTGAGCCCAGTGGACGGTGACTCGGTATGAAAACTGCACGGAGGAGCTGTTTTATCGTTTCTACCGTGCAGTTCGACATGTAAACTGCCCAGAAACCGAATCTGCTGACAGATCGCAAATCGGCCGATATCGCGTTTTCGGCCCTCAGAAGCGCCGAAATCGCGTTTTCTCGCTGAGCCCAGTGGACGGTGACTCGGTATGAAAACTGCACGGAGGAGCTGTTTTATCGTTTCTACCGTGCAGTTCGACATGTAAACTGCCCAGAAACCGAATCTGCTGACAGATCGCAAATCGGCCGATATCGCGTTTTCGGCCCTCAGAAGCGCCGAAATCGCGTTTTCTCGCTGAGCCCAGTGGACGGTGACTCGGTATGAAAACTGCACGGAGGAGCTGTTTTATCGTTTCTACCGTGCAGTTCGACATGTAAACTGCCCAGAAACCGAATCTGCTGACAGATCGAAAATCGGCCGATATCGCGTTTTCGGCCCTCAGAAGCGCCGAAATCGCGTTTTCTCGCTGAGCCCAGTGGACGGTGACTCGGTATGAAAACTGCACGGAGGAGCTGTTTTATCGTTTCTACCGTGCAGTTCGACATGTAAACTGCCCAGAAACCGAATCTGCTGACAGATCGCAAATCGGCCGATATCGCGTTTTCGGCCCTCAGAAGCGCCGAAATCGCGTTTTCTCGCTGAGCCCAGTGGACGGTGACTCGGTATGAAAACTGCACGGAGGAGCTGTTTTATCGTTTCTACCGTGCAGTTCGACATGTAAACTGCCCAGAAACCGAATCTGCTGACAGATCGCAAATCGGCCGATATCGCGTTTTCGGCCCTCAGAAGCGCCGAAATCGCGTTTTCTCGCTGAGCCCAGTGGACGGTGACTCGGTATGAAAACTGCACGGAGGAGCTGTTTTATCGTTTCTACCGTGCAGTTCGACATGTAAACTGCCCAGAAACCGAATCTGCTGACAGATCGCAAATCGGCCGATATCGCGTTTTCGGCCCTCAGAAGCGCCGAAATCGCGTTTTCTCGCTGAGCCCAGTGGACGGTGACTCGGTATGAAAACTGCACGGAGGAGCTGTTTTATCGTTTCTACCGTGCAGTTCGACATGTAAACTGCCCAGAAACCGAATCTGCTGACAGATCGAAAATCGGCCGATATCGCGTTTTCGGCCCTCAGAAGCGCCGAAATCGCGTTTTCTCGCTGAGCCCAGTGGACGGTGACTCGGTATGAAAACTGCACGGAGGAGCTGTTTTATCGTTTCTACCGTGCAGTTCGACATGTAAACTGCCCAGAAACCGAATCTGCTGACAGATCGCAAATCGGCCGATATCGCGTTTTCGGCCCTCAGAAGCGCCGAAATCGCGTTTTCTCGCTGAGCCCAGTGGACGGTGACTCGGTATGAAAACTGCACGGAGGAGCTGTTTTATCGTTTCTACCGTGCAGTTCGACATGTAAACTGCCCAGAAACCGAATCTGCTGACAGATCGCAAATCGGCCGATATCGCGTTTTCGGCCCTCAGAAGCGCCGAAATCGCGTTTTCTCGCTGAGCCCAGTGGACGGTGACTCGGTATGAAAACTGCACGGAGGAGCTGTTTTATCGTTTCTACCGTGCAGTTCGACATGTAAACTGCCCAGAAACCGAATCTGCTGACAGATCGAAAATCGGCCGATATCGCGTTTTCGGCCCTCAGAAGCGCCGAAATCGCGTTTTCTCGCTGAGCCCAGTGGACGGTGACTCGGTATGAAAACTGCACGGAGGAGCTGTTTTATCGTTTCTACCGTGCAGTTCGACATGTAAACTGCCCAGAAACCGAATCTGCTGACAGATCGCAAATCGGCCGATATCGCGTTTTCGGCCCTCAGAAGCGCCGAAATCGCGTTTTCTCGCTGAGCCCAGTGGACGGTGACTCGGTATGAAAACTGCACGGAGGAGCTGTTTTATCGTTTCTACCGTGCAGTTCGACATGTAAACTGCCCAGAAACCGAATCTGCTGACAGATCGCAAATCGGCCGATATCGCGTTTTCGGCCCTCAGAAGCGCCGAAATCGCGTTTTCTCGCTGAGCCCAGTGGACGGTGACTCGGTATGAAAACTGCACGGAGGAGCTGTTTTATCGTTTCTACCGTGCAGTTCGACATGTAAACTGCCCAGAAACCGAATCTGCTGACAGATCGCAAATCGGCCGATATCGCGTTTTCGGCCCTCAGAAGCGCCGAAATCGCGTTTTCTCGCTGAGCCCAGTGGACGGTGACTCGGTATGAAAACTGCACGGAGGAGCTGTTTTATCGTTTCTACCGTGCAGTTCGACATGTAAACTGCCCAGAAACCGAATCTGCTGACAGATCGAAAATCGGCCGATATCGCGTTTTCGGCCCTCAGAAGCGCCGAAATCGCGTTTTCTCGCTGAGCCCAGTGGACGGTGACTCGGTATGAAAACTGCACGGAGGAGCTGTTTTATCGTTTCTACCGTGCAGTTCGACATGTAAACTGCCCAGAAACCGAATCTGCTGACAGATCGCAAATCGGCCGATATCGCGTTTTCGGCCCTCAGAAGCGCCGAAATCGCGTTTTCTCGCTGAGCCCAGTGGACGGTGACTCGGTATGAAAACTGCACGGAGGAGCTGTTTTATCGTTTCTACCGTGCAGTTCGACATGTAAACTGCCCAGAAACCGAATCTGCTGACAGATCGAAAATCGGCCGATATCGCGTTTTCGGCCCTCAGAAGCGCCGAAATCGCGTTTTCTCGCTGAGCCCAGTGGACGGTGACTCGGTATGAAAACTGCACGGAGGAGCTGTTTTATCGTTTCTACCGTGCAGTTCGACATGTAAACTGCCCAGAAACCGAATCTGCTGACAGATCGCAAACGGCCGATATCGCGTTTTCGGCCCTCAGAAGCGCCGAAATCGCGTTTTCTCGCTGAGCCCAGTGGACGGTGACTCGGTATGAAAACTGCACGGAGGAGCTGTTTTATCGTTTCTACCGTGCAGTTCGACATGTAAACTGCCCAGAAACCGAATCTGCTGACAGATCGCAAATCGGCCGATATCGCGTTTTCGGCCCTCAGAAGCGCCGAAATCGCGTTTTCTCGCTGAGCCCAGTGGACGGTGACTCGGTATGAAAACTGCACGGAGGAGCTGTTTTATCGTTTCTACCGTGCAGTTCGACATGTAAACTGCCCAGAAACCGAATCTGCTGACAGATCGCAAATCGGCCGATATCGCGTTTTCGGCCCTCAGAAGCGCCGAAATCGCGTTTTCTCGCTGAGCCCAGTGGACGGTGACTCGGTATGAAAACTGCACGGAGGAGCTGTTTTATCGTTTCTACCGTGCAGTTCGACATGTAAACTGCCCAGAAACCGAATCTGCTGACAGATCGCAAATCGGCCGATATCGCGTTTTCGGCCCTCAGAAGCGCCGAAATCGCGTTTTCTCGCTGAGCCCAGTGGACGGTGACTCGGTATGAAAACTGCACGGAGGAGCTGTTTTATCGTTTCTACCGTGCAGTTCGACATGTAAACTGCCCAGAAACCGAATCTGCTGACAGATCGCAAATCGGCCGATATCGCGTTTTCGGCCCTCAGAAGCGCCGAAATCGCGTTTTCTCGCTGAGCCCAGTGGACGGTGACTCGGTATGAAAACTGCACGGAGGAGCTGTTTTATCGTTTCTACCGTGCAGTTCGACATGTAAACTGCCCAGAAACCGAATCTGCTGACAGATCGCAAATCGGCCGATATCGCGTTTTCGGCCCTCAGAAGCGCCGAAATCGCGTTTTCTCGCTGAGCCCAGTGGACGGTGACTCGGTATGAAAACTGCACGGAGGAGCTGTTTTATCGTTTCTACCGTGCAGTTCGACATGTAAAACCGCGTTGCCCAGAAACCGAATCTGCTGACAGATCGCAAATCGGCCGATATCGCGTTTTCGGCCCTCAGAAGCGCCGAAATCGCGTTTTCTCGCTGAGCCCAGTGGACGGTGACTCGGTATGAAAACTGCACGGAGGAGCTGTTTTATCGTTTCTACCGTGCAGTTCGACATGTAAACTGCCCAGAAACCGAATCTGCTGACAGATCGCAAATCGGCCGATATCGCGTTTTCGGCCCTCAGAAGCGCCGAAATCGCGTTTTCTCGCTGAGCCCAGTGGACGGTGACTCGGTATGAAAACTGCACGGAGGAGCTGTTTTATCGTTTCTACCGTGCAGTTCGACATGTAAACTGCCCAGAAACCGAATCTGCTGACAGATCGCAAATCGGCCGATATCGCGTTTTCGGCCCTCAGAAGCGCCGAAATCGCGTTTTCTCGCTGAGCCCAGTGGACGGTGACTCGGTATGAAAACTGCACGGAGGAGCTGTTTTATCGTTTCTACCGTGCAGTTCGACATGTAAACTGCCCAGAAACCGAATCTGCTGACAGATCGAAAATCGGCCGATATCGCGTTTTCGGCCCTCAGAAGCGCCGAAATCGCGTTTTCTCGCTGAGCCCAGTGGACGGTGACTCGGTATGAAAACTGCACGGAGGAGCTGTTTTATCGTTTCTACCGTGCAGTTCGACATGTAAACTGCCCAGAAACCGAATCTGCTGACAGATCGCAAATCGGCCGATATCGCGTTTTCGGCCCTCAGAAGCGCCGAAATCGCGTTTTCTCGCTGAGCCCAGTGGACGGTGACTCGGTATGAAAACTGCACGGAGGAGCTGTTTTATCGTTTCTACCGTGCAGTTCGACATGTAAACTGCCCAGAAACCGAATCTGCTGACAGATCGCAAATCGGCCGATATCGCGTTTTCGGCCCTCAGAAGCGCCGAAATCGCGTTTTCTCGCTGAGCCCAGTGGACGGTGACTCGGTATGAAAACTGCACGGAGGAGCTGTTTTATCGTTTCTACCGTGCAGTTCGACATGTAAACTGCCCAGAAACCGAATCTGCTGACAGATCGCAAATCGGCCGATATCGCGTTTTCGGCCCTCAGAAGCGCCGAAATCGCGTTTTCTCGCTGAGCCCAGTGGACGGTGACTCGGTATGAAAACTGCACGGAGGAGCTGTTTTATCGTTTCTACCGTGCAGTTCGACATGTAAACTGCCCAGAAACCGAATCTGCTGACAGATCGAAAATCGGCCGATATCGCGTTTTCGGCCCTCAGAAGCGCCGAAATCGCGTTTTCTCGCTGAGCCCAGTGGACGGTGACTCGGTATGAAAACTGCACGGAGGAGCTGTTTTATCGTTTCTACCGTGCAGTTCGACATGTAAACTGCCCAGAAACCGAATCTGCTGACAGATCGCAAATCGGCCGATATCGCGTTTTCGGCCCTCAGAAGCGCCGAAATCGCGTTTTCTCGCTGAGCCCAGTGGACGGTGACTCGGTATGAAAACTGCACGGAGGAGCTGTTTTATCGTTTCTACCGTGCAGTTCGACATGTAAACTGCCCAGAAACCGAATCTGCTGACAGATCGCAAATCGGCCGATATCGCGTTTTCGGCCCTCAGAAGCGCCGAAATCGCGTTTTCTCGCTGAGCCCAGTGGACGGTGACTCGGTATGAAAACTGCACGGAGGAGCTGTTTTATCGTTTCTACCGTGCAGTTCGACATGTAAACTGCCCAGAAACCGAATCTGCTGACAGATCGCAAATCGGCCGATATCGCGTTTTCGGCCCTCAGAAGCGCCGAAATCGCGTTTTCTCGCTGAGCCCAGTGGACGGTGACTCGGTATGAAAACTGCACGGAGGAGCTGTTTTATCGTTTCTACCGTGCAGTTCGACATGTAAACTGCCCAGAAACCGAATCTGCTGACAGATCGCAAATCGGCCGATATCGCGTTTTCGGCCCTCAGAAGCGCCGAAATCGCGTTTTCTCGCTGAGCCCAGTGGACGGTGACTCGGTATGAAAACTGCACGGAGGAGCTGTTTTATCGTTTCTACCGTGCAGTTCGACATGTAAACTGCCCAGAAACCGAATCTGCTGACAGATCGCAAATCGGCCGATATCGCGTTTTCGGCCCTCAGAAGCGCCGAAATCGCGTTTTCTCGCTGAGCCCAGTGGACGGTGACTCGGTATGAAAACTGCACGGAGGAGCTGTTTTATCGTTTCTACCGTGCAGTTCGACATGTAAACTGCCCAGAAACCGAATCTGCTGACAGATCGCAAATCGGCCGATATCGCGTTTTCGGCCCTCAGAAGCGCCGAAATCGCGTTTTCTCGCTGAGCCCAGTGGACGGTGACTCGGTATGAAAACTGCACGGAGGAGCTGTTTTATCGTTTCTACCGTGCAGTTCGACATGTAAACTGCCCAGAAACCGAATCTGCTGACAGATCGCAAATCGGCCGATATCGCGTTTTCGGCCCTCAGAAGCGCCGAAATCGCGTTTTCTCGCTGAGCCCAGTGGACGGTGACTCGGTATGAAAACTGCACGGAGGAGCTGTTTTATCGTTTCTACCGTGCAGTTCGACATGTAAACTGCCCAGAAACCGAATCTGCTGACAGATCGAAAATCGGCCGATATCGCGTTTTCGGCCCTCAGAAGCGCCGAAATCGCGTTTTCTCGCTGAGCCCAGTGGACGGTGACTCGGTATGAAAACTGCACGGAGGAGCTGTTTTATCGTTTCTACCGTGCAGTTCGACATGTAAACTGCCCAGAAACCGAATCTGCTGACAGATCGCAAATCGGCCGATATCGCGTTTTCGGCCCTCAGAAGCGCCGAAATCGCGTTTTCTCGCTGAGCCCAGTGGACGGTGACTCGGTATGAAAACTGCACGGAGGAGCTGTTTTATCGTTTCTACCGTGCAGTTCGACATGTAAACTGCCCAGAAACCGAATCTGCTGACAGATCGCAAATCGGCCGATATCGCGTTTTCGGCCCTCAGAAGCGCCGAAATCGCGTTTTCTCGCTGAGCCCAGTGGACGGTGACTCGGTATGAAAACTGCACGGAGGAGCTGTTTTATCGTTTCTACCGTGCAGTTCGACATGTAAACTGCCCAGAAACCGAATCTGCTGACAGATCGCAAATCGGCCGATATCGCGTTTTCGGCCCTCAGAAGCGCCGAAATCGCGTTTTCTCGCTGAGCCCAGTGGACGGTGACTCGGTATGAAAACTGCACGGAGGAGCTGTTTTATCGTTTCTACCGTGCAGTTCGACATGTAAACTGCCCAGAAACCGAATCTGCTGACAGATCGCAAATCGGCCGATATCGCGTTTTCGGCCCTCAGAAGCGCCGAAATCGCGTTTTCTCGCTGAGCCCAGTGGACGGTGACTCGGTATGAAAACTGCACGGAGGAGCTGTTTTATCGTTTCTACCGTGCAGTTCGACATGTAAACTGCCCAGAAACCGAATCTGCTGACAGATCGCAAATCGGCCGATATCGCGTTTTCGGCCCTCAGAAGCGCCGAAATCGCGTTTTCTCGCTGAGCCCAGTGGACGGTGACTCGGTATGAAAACTGCACGGAGGAGCTGTTTTATCGTTTCTACCGTGCAGTTCGACATGTAAACTGCCCAGAAACCGAATCTGCTGACAGATCGCAAATCGGCCGATATCGCGTTTTCGGCCCTCAGAAGCGCCGAAATCGCGTTTTCTCGCTGAGCCCAGTGGACGGTGACTCGGTATGAAAACTGCACGGAGGAGCTGTTTTATCGTTTCTACCGTGCAGTTCGACATGTAAACTGCCCAGAAACCGAATCTGCTGACAGATCGCAAATCGGCCGATATCGCGTTTTCGGCCCTCAGAAGCGCCGAAATCGCGTTTTCTCGCTGAGCCCAGTGGACGGTGACTCGGTATGAAAACTGCACGGAGGAGCTGTTTTATCGTTTCTACCGTGCAGTTCGACATGTAAACTGCCCAGAAACCGAATCTGCTGACAGATCGAAAATCGGCCGATATCGCGTTTTCGGCCCTCAAGAGCGCCGAAATCGCGTTTTCTCGCTGAGCCCAGTGGACGGTGACTCGGTATGAAAACTGCACGGAGGAGCTGTTTTATCGTTTCTACCGTGCAGTTCGACATGTAAACTGCCCAGAAACCGAATCTGCTGACAGATCGCAAATCGGCCGATATCGCGTTTTCGGCCCTCAGAAGCGCCGAAATCGCGTTTTCTCGCTGAGCCCAGTGGACGGTGACTCGGTATGAAAACTGCACGGAGGAGCTGTTTTATCGTTTCTACCGTGCAGTTCGACATGTAAACTGCCCAGAAACCGAATCTGCTGACAGATCGCAAATCGGCCGATATCGCGTTTTCGGCCCTCAGAAGCGCCGAAATCGCGTTTTCTCGCTGAGCCCAGTGGACGGTGACTCGGTATGAAAACTGCACGGAGGAGCTGTTTTATCGTTTCTACCGTGCAGTTCGACATGTAAACTGCCCAGAAACCGAATCTGCTGACAGATCGCAAATCGGCCGATATCGCGTTTTCGGCCCTCAGAAGCGCCGAAATCGCGTTTTCTCGCTGAGCCCAGTGGACGGTGACTCGGTATGAAAACTGCACGGAGGAGCTGTTTTATCGTTTCTACCGTGCAGTTCGACATGTAAACTGCCCAGAAACCGAATCTGCTGACAGATCGCAAATCGGCCGATATCGCGTTTTCGGCCCTCAGAAGCGCCGAAATCGCGTTTTCTCGCTGAGCCCAGTGGACGGTGACTCGGTATGAAAACTGCACGGAGGAGCTGTTTTATCGTTTCTACCGTGCAGTTCGACATGTAAACTGCCCAGAAACCGAATCTGCTGACAGATCGCAAATCGGCCGATATCGCGTTTTCGGCCCTCAGAAGCGCCGAAATCGCGTTTTCTCGCTGAGCCCAGTGGACGGTGACTCGGTATGAAAACTGCACGGAGGAGCTGTTTTATCGTTTCTACCGTGCAGTTCGACATGTAAACTGCCCAGAAACCGAATCTGCTGACAGATCGAAAATCGGCCGATATCGCGTTTTCGGCCCTCAGAAGCGCCGAAATCGCGTTTTCTCGCTGAGCCCAGTGGACGGTGACTCGGTATGAAAACTGCACGGAGGAGCTGTTTTATCGTTTCTACCGTGCAGTTCGACATGTAAACTGCCCAGAAACCGAATCTGCTGACAGATCGCAAATCGGCCGATATCGCGTTTTCGGCCCTCAGAAGCGCCGAAATCGCGTTTTCTCGCTGAGCCCAGTGGACGGTGACTCGGTATGAAAACTGCACGGAGGAGCTGTTTTATCGTTTCTACCGTGCAGTTCGACATGTAAACTGCCCAGAAACCGAATCTGCTGACAGATCGCAAATCGGCCGATATCGCGTTTTCGGCCCTCAGAAGCGCCGAAATCGCGTTTTCTCGCTGAGCCCAGTGGACGGTGACTCGGTATGAAAACTGCACGGAGGAGCTGTTTTATCGTTTCTACCGTGCAGTTCGACATGTAAACTGCCCAGAAACCGAATCTGCTGACAGATCGCAAATCGGCCGATATCGCGTTTTCGGCCCTCAGAAGCGCCGAAATCGCGTTTTCTCGCTGAGCCCAGTGGACGGTGACTCGGTATGAAAACTGCACGGAGGAGCTGTTTTATCGTTTCTACCGTGCAGTTCGACATGTAAACTGCCCAGAAACCGAATCTGCTGACAGATCGAAAATCGGCCGATATCGCGTTTTCGGCCCTCAGAAGCGCCGAAATCGCGTTTTCTCGCTGAGCCCAGTGGACGGTGACTCGGTATGAAAACTGCACGGAGGAGCTGTTTTATCGTTTCTACCGTGCAGTTCGACATGTAAACTGCCCAGAAACCGAATCTGCTGACAGATCGCAAATCGGCCGATATCGCGTTTTCGGCCCTCAGAAGCGCCGAAATCGCGTTTTCTCGCTGAGCCCAGTGGACGGTGACTCGGTATGAAAACTGCACGGAGGAGCTGTTTTATCGTTTCTACCGTGCAGTTCGACATGTAAACTGCCCAGAAACCGAATCTGCTGACAGATCGCAAATCGGCCGATATCGCGTTTTCGGCCCTCAGAAGCGCCGAAATCGCGTTTTCTCGCTGAGCCCAGTGGACGGTGACTCGGTATGAAAACTGCACGGAGGAGCTGTTTTATCGTTTCTACCGTGCAGTTCGACATGTAAACTGCCCAGAAACCGAATCTGCTGACAGATCGCAAATCGGCCGATATCGCGTTTTCGGCCCTCAGAAGCGCCGAAATCGCGTTTTCTCGCTGAGCCCAGTGGACGGTGACTCGGTATGAAAACTGCACGGAGGAGCTGTTTTATCGTTTCTACCGTGCAGTTCGACATGTAAACTGCCCAGAAACCGAATCTGCTGACAGATCGAAAATCGGCCGATATCGCGTTTTCGGCCCTCAGAAGCGCCGAAATCGCGTTTTCTCGCTGAGCCCAGTGGACGGTGACTCGGTATGAAAACTGCACGGAGGAGCTGTTTTATCGTTTCTACCGTGCAGTTCGACATGTAAACTGCCCAGAAACCGAATCTGCTGACAGATCGCAAATCGGCCGATATCGCGTTTTCGGCCCTCAGAAGCGCCGAAATCGCGTTTTCTCGCTGAGCCCAGTGGACGGTGACTCGGTATGAAAACTGCACGGAGGAGCTGTTTTATCGTTTCTACCGTGCAGTTCGACATGTAAACTGCCCAGAAACCGAATCTGCTGACAGATCGAAAATCGGCCGATATCGCGTTTTCGGCCCTCAGAAGCGCCGAAATCGCGTTTTCTCGCTGAGCCCAGTGGACGGTGACTCGGTATGAAAACTGCACGGAGGAGCTGTTTTATCGTTTCTACCGTGCAGTTCGACATGTAAACTGCCCAGAAACCGAATCTGCTGACAGATCGCAAATCGGCCGATATCGCGTTTTCGGCCCTCAGAAGCGCCGAAATCGCGTTTTCTCGCTGAGCCCAGTGGACGGTGACTCGGTATGAAAACTGCACGGAGGAGCTGTTTTATCGTTTCTACCGTGCAGTTCGACATGTAAACTGCCCAGAAACCGAATCTGCTGACAGATCGAAAATCGGCCGATATCGCGTTTTCGGCCCTCAGAAGCGCCGAAATCGCGTTTTCTCGCTGAGCCCAGTGGACGGTGACTCGGTATGAAAACTGCACGGAGGAGCTGTTTTATCGTTTCTACCGTGCAGTTCGACATGTAAACTGCCCAGAAACCGAATCTGCTGACAGATCGCAAATCGGCCGATATCGCGTTTTCGGCCCTCAGAAGCGCCGAAATCGCGTTTTCTCGCTGAGCCCAGTGGACGGTGACTCGGTATGAAAACTGCACGGAGGAGCTGTTTTATCGTTTCTACCGTGCAGTTCGACATGTAAACTGCCCAGAAACCGAATCTGCTGACAGATCGAAAATCGGCCGATATCGCGTTTTCGGCCCTCAGAAGCGCCGAAATCGCGTTTTCTCGCTGAGCCCAGTGGACGGTGACTCGGTATGAAAACTGCACGGAGGAGCTGTTTTATCGTTTCTACCGTGCAGTTCGACATGTAAACTGCCCAGAAACCGAATCTGCTGACAGATCGCAAATCGGCCGATATCGCGTTTTCGGCCCTCAGAAGCGCCGAAATCGCGTTTTCTCGCTGAGCCCAGTGGACGGTGACTCGGTATGAAAACTGCACGGAGGAGCTGTTTTATCGTTTCTACCGTGCAGTTCGACATGTAAACTGCCCAGAAACCGAATCTGCTGACAGATCGCAAATCGGCCGATATCGCGTTTTCGGCCCTCAGAAGCGCCGAAATCGCGTTTTCTCGCTGAGCCCAGTGGACGGTGACTCGGTATGAAAACTGCACGGAGGAGCTGTTTTATCGTTTCTACCGTGCAGTTCGACATGTAAACTGCCCAGAAACCGAATCTGCTGACAGATCGCAAATCGGCCGATATCGCGTTTTCGGCCCTCAGAAGCGCCGAAATCGCGTTTTCTCGCTGAGCCCAGTGGACGGTGACTCGGTATGAAAACTGCACGGAGGAGCTGTTTTATCGTTTCTACCGTGCAGTTCGACATGTAAACTGCCCAGAAACCGAATCTGCTGACAGATCGCAAATCGGCCGATATCGCGTTTTCGGCCCTCAGAAGCGCCGAAATCGCGTTTTCTCGCTGAGCCCAGTGGACGGTGACTCGGTATGAAAACTGCACGGAGGAGCTGTTTTATCGTTTCTACCGTGCAGTTCGACATGTAAACTGCCCAGAAACCGAATCTGCTGACAGATCGCAAATCGGCCGATATCGCGTTTTCGGCCCTCAGAAGCGCCGAAATCGCGTTTTCTCGCTGAGCCCAGTGGACGGTGACTCGGTATGAAAACTGCACGGAGGAGCTGTTTTATCGTTTCTACCGTGCAGTTCGACATGTAAACTGCCCAGAAACCGAATCTGCTGACAGATCGCAAATCGGCCGATATCGCGTTTTCGGCCCTCAGAAGCGCCGAAATCGCGTTTTCTCGCTGAGCCCAGTGGACGGTGACTCGGTATGAAAACTGCACGGAGGAGCTGTTTTATCGTTTCTACCGTGCAGTTCGACATGTAAACTGCCCAGAAACCGAATCTGCTGACAGATCGAAAATCGGCCGATATCGCGTTTTCGGCCCTCAGAAGCGCCGAAATCGCGTTTTCTCGCTGAGCCCAGTGGACGGTGACTCGGTATGAAAACTGCACGGAGGAGCTGTTTTATCGTTTCTACCGTGCAGTTCGACATGTAAACTGCCCAGAAACCGAATCTGCTGACAGATCGCAAATCGGCCGATATCGCGTTTTCGGCCCTCAGAAGCGCCGAAATCGCGTTTTCTCGCTGAGCCCAGTGGACGGTGACTCGGTATGAAAACTGCACGGAGGAGCTGTTTTATCGTTTCTACCGTGCAGTTCGACATGTAAACTGCCCAGAAACCGAATCTGCTGACAGATCGCAAATCGGCCGATATCGCGTTTTCGGCCCTCAGAAGCGCCGAAATCGCGTTTTCTCGCTGAGCCCAGTGGACGGTGACTCGGTATGAAAACTGCACGGAGGAGCTGTTTTATCGTTTCTACCGTGCAGTTCGACATGTAAACTGCCCAGAAACCGAATCTGCTGACAGATCGCAAATCGGCCGATATCGCGTTTTCGGCCCTCAGAAGCGCCGAAATCGCGTTTTCTCGCTGAGCCCAGTGGACGGTGACTCGGTATGAAAACTGCACGGAGGAGCTGTTTTATCGTTTCTACCGTGCAGTTCGACATGTAAACTGCCCAGAAACCGAATCTGCTGACAGATCGCAAATCGGCCGATATCGCGTTTTCGGCCCTCAGAAGCGCCGAAATCGCGTTTTCTCGCTGAGCCCAGTGGACGGTGACTCGGTATGAAAACTGCACGGAGGAGCTGTTTTATCGTTTCTACCGTGCAGTTCGACATGTAAACTGCCCAGAAACCGAATCTGCTGACAGATCGAAAATCGGCCGATATCGCGTTTTCGGCCCTCAGAAGCGCCGAAATCGCGTTTTCTCGCTGAGCCCAGTGGACGGTGACTCGGTATGAAAACTGCACGGAGGAGCTGTTTTATCGTTTCTACCGTGCAGTTCGACATGTAAACTGCCCAGAAACCGAATCTGCTGACAGATCGCAAATCGGCCGATATCGCGTTTTCGGCCCTCAGAAGCGCCGAAATCGCGTTTTCTCGCTGAGCCCAGTGGACGGTGACTCGGTATGAAAACTGCACGGAGGAGCTGTTTTATCGTTTCTACCGTGCAGTTCGACATGTAAACTGCCCAGAAACCGAATCTGCTGACAGATCGCAAATCGGCCGATATCGCGTTTTCGGCCCTCAGAAGCGCCGAAATCGCGTTTTCTCGCTGAGCCCAGTGGACGGTGACTCGGTATGAAAACTGCACGGAGGAGCTGTTTTATCGTTTCTACCGTGCAGTTCGACATGTAAACTGCCCAGAAACCGAATCTGCTGACAGATCGCAAATCGGCCGATATCGCGTTTTCGGCCCTCAGAAGCGCCGAAATCGCGTTTTCTCGCTGAGCCCAGTGGACGGTGACTCGGTATGAAAACTGCACGGAGGAGCTGTTTTATCGTTTCTACCGTGCAGTTCGACATGTAAACTGCCCAGAAACCGAATCTGCTGACAGATCGCAAATCGGCCGATATCGCGTTTTCGGCCCTCAGAAGCGCCGAAATCGCGTTTTCTCGCTGAGCCCAGTGGACGGTGACTCGGTATGAAAACTGCACGGAGGAGCTGTTTTATCGTTTCTACCGTGCAGTTCGACATGTAAACTGCCCAGAAACCGAATCTGCTGACAGATCGCAAATCGGCCGATATCGCGTTTTCGGCCCTCAGAAGCGCCGAAATCGCGTTTTCTCGCTGAGCCCAGTGGACGGTGACTCGGTATGAAAACTGCACGGAGGAGCTGTTTTATCGTTTCTACCGTGCAGTTCGACATGTAAACTGCCCAGAAACCGAATCTGCTGACAGATCGCAAATCGGCCGATATCGCGTTTTCGGCCCTCAGAAGCGCCGAAATCGCGTTTTCTCGCTGAGCCCAGTGGACGGTGACTCGGTATGAAAACTGCACGGAGGAGCTGTTTTATCGTTTCTACCGTGCAGTTCGACATGTAAACTGCCCAGAAACCGAATCTGCTGACAGATCGCAAATCGGCCGATATCGCGTTTTCGGCCCTCAGAAGCGCCGAAATCGCGTTTTCTCGCTGAGCCCAGTGGACGGTGACTCGGTATGAAAACTGCACGGAGGAGCTGTTTTATCGTTTCTACCGTGCAGTTCGACATGTAAACTGCCCAGAAACCGAATCTGCTGACAGATCGCAAATCGGCCGATATCGCGTTTTCGGCCCTCAGAAGCGCCGAAATCGCGTTTTCTCGCTGAGCCCAGTGGACGGTGACTCGGTATGAAAACTGCACGGAGGAGCTGTTTTATCGTTTCTACCGTGCAGTTCGACATGTAAACTGCCCAGAAACCGAATCTGCTGACAGATCGAAAATCGGCCGATATCGCGTTTTCGGCCCTCAGAAGCGCCGAAATCGCGTTTTCTCGCTGAGCCCAGTGGACGGTGACTCGGTATGAAAACTGCACGGAGGAGCTGTTTTATCGTTTCTACCGTGCAGTTCGACATGTAAACTGCCCAGAAACCGAATCTGCTGACAGATCGCAAATCGGCCGATATCGCGTTTTCGGCCCTCAGAAGCGCCGAAATCGCGTTTTCTCGCTGAGCCCAGTGGACGGTGACTCGGTATGAAAACTGCACGGAGGAGCTGTTTTATCGTTTCTACCGTGCAGTTCGACATGTAAACTGCCCAGAAACCGAATCTGCTGACAGATCGCAAATCGGCCGATATCGCGTTTTCGGCCCTCAGAAGCGCCGAAATCGCGTTTTCTCGCTGAGCCCAGTGGACGGTGACTCGGTATGAAAACTGCACGGAGGAGCTGTTTTATCGTTTCTACCGTGCAGTTCGACATGTAAACTGCCCAGAAACCGAATCTGCTGACAGATCGCAAATCGGCCGATATCGCGTTTTCGGCCCTCAGAAGCGCCGAAATCGCGTTTTCTCGCTGAGCCCAGTGGACGGTGACTCGGTATGAAAACTGCACGGAGGAGCTGTTTTATCGTTTCTACCGTGCAGTTCGACATGTAAACTGCCCAGAAACCGAATCTGCTGACAGATCGCAAATCGGCCGATATCGCGTTTTCGGCCCTCAGAAGCGCCGAAATCGCGTTTTCTCGCTGAGCCCAGTGGACGGTGACTCGGTATGAAAACTGCACGGAGGAGCTGTTTTATCGTTTCTACCGTGCAGTTCGACATGTAAACTGCCCAGAAACCGAATCTGCTGACAGATCGAAAATCGGCCGATATCGCGTTTTCGGCCCTCAGAAGCGCCGAAATCGCGTTTTCTCGCTGAGCCCAGTGGACGGTGACTCGGTATGAAAACTGCACGGAGGAGCTGTTTTATCGTTTCTACCGTGCAGTTCGACATGTAAACTGCCCAGAAACCGAATCTGCTGACAGATCGCAAATCGGCCGATATCGCGTTTTCGGCCCTCAGAAGCGCCGAAATCGCGTTTTCTCGCTGAGCCCAGTGGACGGTGACTCGGTATGAAAACTGCACGGAGGAGCTGTTTTATCGTTTCTACCGTGCAGTTCGACATGTAAACTGCCCAGAAACCGAATCTGCTGACAGATCGCAAATCGGCCGATATCGCGTTTTCGGCCCTCAGAAGCGCCGAAATCGCGTTTTCTCGCTGAGCCCAGTGGACGGTGACTCGGTATGAAAACTGCACGGAGGAGCTGTTTTATCGTTTCTACCGTGCAGTTCGACATGTAAACTGCCCAGAAACCGAATCTGCTGACAGATCGCAAATCGGCCGATATCGCGTTTTCGGCCCTCAGAAGCGCCGAAATCGCGTTTTCTCGCTGAGCCCAGTGGACGGTGACTCGGTATGAAAACTGCACGGAGGAGCTGTTTTATCGTTTCTACCGTGCAGTTCGACATGTAAACTGCCCAGAAACCGAATCTGCTGACAGATCGCAAATCGGCCGATATCGCGTTTTCGGCCCTCAGAAGCGCCGAAATCGCGTTTTCTCGCTGAGCCCAGTGGACGGTGACTCGGTATGAAAACTGCACGGAGGAGCTGTTTTATCGTTTCTACCGTGCAGTTCGACATGTAAACTGCCCAGAAACCGAATCTGCTGACAGATCGAAAATCGGCCGATATCGCGTTTTCGGCCCTCAGAAGCGCCGAAATCGCGTTTTCTCGCTGAGCCCAGTGGACGGTGACTCGGTATGAAAACTGCACGGAGGAGCTGTTTTATCGTTTCTACCGTGCAGTTCGACATGTAAACTGCCCAGAAACCGAATCTGCTGACAGATCGCAAATCGGCCGATATCGCGTTTTCGGCCCTCAGAAGCGCCGAAATCGCGTTTTCTCGCTGAGCCCAGTGGACGGTGACTCGGTATGAAAACTGCACGGAGGAGCTGTTTTATCGTTTCTACCGTGCAGTTCGACATGTAAACTGCCCAGAAACCGAATCTGCTGACAGATCGCAAATCGGCCGATATCGCGTTTTCGGCCCTCAGAAGCGCCGAAATCGCGTTTTCTCGCTGAGCCCAGTGGACGGTGACTCGGTATGAAAACTGCACGGAGGAGCTGTTTTATCGTTTCTACCGTGCAGTTCGACATGTAAACTGCCCAGAAACCGAATCTGCTGACAGATCGCAAATCGGCCGATATCGCGTTTTCGGCCCTCAGAAGCGCCGAAATCGCGTTTTCTCGCTGAGCCCAGTGGACGGTGACTCGGTATGAAAACTGCACGGAGGAGCTGTTTTATCGTTTCTACCGTGCAGTTCGACATGTAAACTGCCCAGAAACCGAATCTGCTGACAGATCGCAAATCGGCCGATATCGCGTTTTCGGCCCTCAGAAGCGCCGAAATCGCGTTTTCTCGCTGAGCCCAGTGGACGGTGACTCGGTATGAAAACTGCACGGAGGAGCTGTTTTATCGTTTCTACCGTGCAGTTCGACATGTAAACTGCCCAGAAACCGAATCTGCTGACAGATCGCAAATCGGCCGATATCGCGTTTTCGGCCCTCAGAAGCGCCGAAATCGCGTTTTCTCGCTGAGCCCAGTGGACGGTGACTCGGTATGAAAACTGCACGGAGGAGCTGTTTTATCGTTTCTACCGTGCAGTTCGACATGTAAACTGCCCAGAAACCGAATCTGCTGACAGATCGAAAATCGGCCGATATCGCGTTTTCGGCCCTCAGAAGCGCCGAAATCGCGTTTTCTCGCTGAGCCCAGTGGACGGTGACTCGGTATGAAAACTGCACGGAGGAGCTGTTTTATCGTTTCTACCGTGCAGTTCGACATGTAAACTGCCCAGAAACCGAATCTGCTGACAGATCGCAAATCGGCCGATATCGCGTTTTCGGCCCTCAGAAGCGCCGAAATCGCGTTTTCTCGCTGAGCCCAGTGGACGGTGACTCGGTATGAAAACTGCACGGAGGAGCTGTTTTATCGTTTCTACCGTGCAGTTCGACATGTAAACTGCCCAGAAACCGAATCTGCTGACAGATCGAAAATCGGCCGATATCGCGTTTTCGGCCCTCAGAAGCGCCGAAATCGCGTTTTCTCGCTGAGCCCAGTGGACGGTGACTCGGTATGAAAACTGCACGGAGGAGCTGTTTTATCGTTTCTACCGTGCAGTTCGACATGTAAACTGCCCAGAAACCGAATCTGCTGACAGATCGCAAATCGGCCGATATCGCGTTTTCGGCCCTCAGAAGCGCCGAAATCGCGTTTTCTCGCTGAGCCCAGTGGACGGTGACTCGGTATGAAAACTGCACGGAGGAGCTGTTTTATCGTTTCTACCGTGCAGTTCGACATGTAAACTGCCCAGAAACCGAATCTGCTGACAGATCGCAAATCGGCCGATATCGCGTTTTCGGCCCTCAGAAGCGCCGAAATCGCGTTTTCTCGCTGAGCCCAGTGGACGGTGACTCGGTATGAAAACTGCACGGAGGAGCTGTTTTATCGTTTCTACCGTGCAGTTCGACATGTAAACTGCCCAGAAACCGAATCTGCTGACAGATCGCAAATCGGCCGATATCGCGTTTTCGGCCCTCAGAAGCGCCGAAATCGCGTTTTCTCGCTGAGCCCAGTGGACGGTGACTCGGTATGAAAACTGCACGGAGGAGCTGTTTTATCGTTTCTACCGTGCAGTTCGACATGTAAACTGCCCAGAAACCGAATCTGCTGACAGATCGAAAATCGGCCGATATCGCGTTTTCGGCCCTCAGAAGCGCCGAAATCGCGTTTTCTCGCTGAGCCCAGTGGACGGTGACTCGGTATGAAAACTGCACGGAGGAGCTGTTTTATCGTTTCTACCGTGCAGTTCGACATGTAAACTGCCCAGAAACCGAATCTGCTGACAGATCGCAAATCGGCCGATATCGCGTTTTCGGCCCTCAGAAGCGCCGAAATCGCGTTTTCTCGCTGAGCCCAGTGGACGGTGACTCGGTATGAAAACTGCACGGAGGAGCTGTTTTATCGTTTCTACCGTGCAGTTCGACATGTAAACTGCCCAGAAACCGAATCTGCTGACAGATCGCAAATCGGCCGATATCGCGTTTTCGGCCCTCAGAAGCGCCGAAATCGCGTTTTCTCGCTGAGCCCAGTGGACGGTGACTCGGTATGAAAACTGCACGGAGGAGCTGTTTTATCGTTTCTACCGTGCAGTTCGACATGTAAACTGCCCAGAAACCGAATCTGCTGACAGATCGCAAATCGGCCGATATCGCGTTTTCGGCCCTCAGAAGCGCCGAAATCGCGTTTTCTCGCTGAGCCCAGTGGACGGTGACTCGGTATGAAAACTGCACGGAGGAGCTGTTTTATCGTTTCTACCGTGCAGTTCGACATGTAAACTGCCCAGAAACCGAATCTGCTGACAGATCGCAAATCGGCCGATATCGCGTTTTCGGCCCTCAGAAGCGCCGAAATCGCGTTTTCTCGCTGAGCCCAGTGGACGGTGACTCGGTATGAAAACTGCACGGAGGAGCTGTTTTATCGTTTCTACCGTGCAGTTCGACATGTAAACTGCCCAGAAACCGAATCTGCTGACAGATCGCAAATCGGCCGATATCGCGTTTTCGGCCCTCAGAAGCGCCGAAATCGCGTTTTCTCGCTGAGCCCAGTGGACGGTGACTCGGTATGAAAACTGCACGGAGGAGCTGTTTTATCGTTTCTACCGTGCAGTTCGACATGTAAACTGCCCAGAAACCGAATCTGCTGACAGATCGCAAATCGGCCGATATCGCGTTTTCGGCCCTCAGAAGCGCCGAAATCGCGTTTTCTCGCTGAGCCCAGTGGACGGTGACTCGGTATGAAAACTGCACGGAGGAGCTGTTTTATCGTTTCTACCGTGCAGTTCGACATGTAAACTGCCCAGAAACCGAATCTGCTGACAGATCGCAAATCGGCCGATATCGCGTTTTCGGCCCTCAGAAGCGCCGAAATCGCGTTTTCTCGCTGAGCCCAGTGGACGGTGACTCGGTATGAAAACTGCACGGAGGAGCTGTTTTATCGTTTCTACCGTGCAGTTCGACATGTAAACTGCCCAGAAACCGAATCTGCTGACAGATCGCAAATCGGCCGATATCGCGTTTTCGGCCCTCAGAAGCGCCGAAATCGCGTTTTCTCGCTGAGCCCAGTGGACGGTGACTCGGTATGAAAACTGCACGGAGGAGCTGTTTTATCGTTTCTACCGTGCAGTTCGACATGTAAACTGCCCAGAAACCGAATCTGCTGACAGATCGCAAATCGGCCGATATCGCGTTTTCGGCCCTCAGAAGCGCCGAAATCGCGTTTTCTCGCTGAGCCCAGTGGACGGTGACTCGGTATGAAAACTGCACGGAGGAGCTGTTTTATCGTTTCTACCGTGCAGTTCGACATGTAAACTGCCCAGAAACCGAATCTGCTGACAGATCGCAAATCGGCCGATATCGCGTTTTCGGCCCTCAGAAGCGCCGAAATCGCGTTTTCTCGCTGAGCCCAGTGGACGGTGACTCGGTATGAAAACTGCACGGAGGAGCTGTTTTATCGTTTCTACCGTGCAGTTCGACATGTAAACTGCCCAGAAACCGAATCTGCTGACAGATCGCAAATCGGCCGATATCGCGTTTTCGGCCCTCAGAAGCGCCGAAATCGCGTTTTCTCGCTGAGCCCAGTGGACGGTGACTCGGTATGAAAACTGCACGGAGGAGCTGTTTTATCGTTTCTACCGTGCAGTTCGACATGTAAACTGCCCAGAAACCGAATCTGCTGACAGATCGCAAATCGGCCGATATCGCGTTTTCGGCCCTCAGAAGCGCCGAAATCGCGTTTTCTCGCTGAGCCCAGTGGACGGTGACTCGGTATGAAAACTGCACGGAGGAGCTGTTTTATCGTTTCTACCGTGCAGTTCGACATGTAAACTGCCCAGAAACCGAATCTGCTGACAGATCGCAAATCGGCCGATATCGCGTTTTCGGCCCTCAGAAGCGCCGAAATCGCGTTTTCTCGCTGAGCCCAGTGGACGGTGACTCGGTATGAAAACTGCACGGAGGAGCTGTTTTATCGTTTCTACCGTGCAGTTCGACATGTAAACTGCCCAGAAACCGAATCTGCTGACAGATCGAAAATCGGCCGATATCGCGTTTTCGGCCCTCAGAAGCGCCGAAATCGCGTTTTCTCGCTGAGCCCAGTGGACGGTGACTCGGTATGAAAACTGCACGGAGGAGCTGTTTTATCGTTTCTACCGTGCAGTTCGACATGTAAACTGCCCAGAAACCGAATCTGCTGACAGATCGCAAATCGGCCGATATCGCGTTTTCGGCCCTCAGAAGCGCCGAAATCGCGTTTTCTCGCTGAGCCCAGTGGACGGTGACTCGGTATGAAAACTGCACGGAGGAGCTGTTTTATCGTTTCTACCGTGCAGTTCGACATGTAAACTGCCCAGAAACCGAATCTGCTGACAGATCGCAAATCGGCCGATATCGCGTTTTCGGCCCTCAGAAGCGCCGAAATCGCGTTTTCTCGCTGAGCCCAGTGGACGGTGACTCGGTATGAAAACTGCACGGAGGAGCTGTTTTATCGTTTCTACCGTGCAGTTCGACATGTAAACTGCCCAGAAACCGAATCTGCTGACAGATCGCAAATCGGCCGATATCGCGTTTTCGGCCCTCAGAAGCGCCGAAATCGCGTTTTCTCGCTGAGCCCAGTGGACGGTGACTCGGTATGAAAACTGCACGGAGGAGCTGTTTTATCGTTTCTACCGTGCAGTTCGACATGTAAACTGCCCAGAAACCGAATCTGCTGACAGATCGCAAATCGGCCGATATCGCGTTTTCGGCCCTCAGAAGCGCCGAAATCGCGTTTTCTCGCTGAGCCCAGTGGACGGTGACTCGGTATGAAAACTGCACGGAGGAGCTGTTTTATCGTTTCTACCGTGCAGTTCGACATGTAAACTGCCCAGAAACCGAATCTGCTGACAGATCGCAAATCGGCCGATATCGCGTTTTCGGCCCTCAGAAGCGCCGAAATCGCGTTTTCTCGCTGAGCCCAGTGGACGGTGACTCGGTATGAAAACTGCACGGAGGAGCTGTTTTATCGTTTCTACCGTGCAGTTCGACATGTAAACTGCCCAGAAACCGAATCTGCTGACAGATCGCAAATCGGCCGATATCGCGTTTTCGGCCCTCAGAAGCGCCGAAATCGCGTTTTCTCGCTGAGCCCAGTGGACGGTGACTCGGTATGAAAACTGCACGGAGGAGCTGTTTTATCGTTTCTACCGTGCAGTTCGACATGTAAACTGCCCAGAAACCGAATCTGCTGACAGATCGCAAATCGGCCGATATCGCGTTTTCGGCCCTCAGAAGCGCCGAAATCGCGTTTTCTCGCTGAGCCCAGTGGACGGTGACTCGGTATGAAAACTGCACGGAGGAGCTGTTTTATCGTTTCTACCGTGCAGTTCGACATGTAAACTGCCCAGAAACCGAATCTGCTGACAGATCGAAAATCGGCCGATATCGCGTTTTCGGCCCTCAGAAGCGCCGAAATCGCGTTTTCTCGCTGAGCCCAGTGGACGGTGACTCGGTATGAAAACTGCACGGAGGAGCTGTTTTATCGTTTCTACCGTGCAGTTCGACATGTAAACTGCCCAGAAACCGAATCTGCTGACAGATCGCAAATCGGCCGATATCGCGTTTTCGGCCCTCAGAAGCGCCGAAATCGCGTTTTCTCGCTGAGCCCAGTGGACGGTGACTCGGTATGAAAACTGCACGGAGGAGCTGTTTTATCGTTTCTACCGTGCAGTTCGACATGTAAACTGCCCAGAAACCGAATCTGCTGACAGATCGCAAATCGGCCGATATCGCGTTTTCGGCCCTCAGAAGCGCCGAAATCGCGTTTTCTCGCTGAGCCCAGTGGACGGTGACTCGGTATGAAAACTGCACGGAGGAGCTGTTTTATCGTTTCTACCGTGCAGTTCGACATGTAAACTGCCCAGAAACCGAATCTGCTGACAGATCGCAAATCGGCCGATATCGCGTTTTCGGCCCTCAGAAGCGCCGAAATCGCGTTTTCTCGCTGAGCCCAGTGGACGGTGACTCGGTATGAAAACTGCACGGAGGAGCTGTTTTATCGTTTCTACCGTGCAGTTCGACATGTAAACTGCCCAGAAACCGAATCTGCTGACAGATCGCAAATCGGCCGATATCGCGTTTTCGGCCCTCAGAAGCGCCGAAATCGCGTTTTCTCGCTGAGCCCAGTGGACGGTGACTCGGTATGAAAACTGCACGGAGGAGCTGTTTTATCGTTTCTACCGTGCAGTTCGACATGTAAACTGCCCAGAAACCGAATCTGCTGACAGATCGCAAATCGGCCGATATCGCGTTTTCGGCCCTCAGAAGCGCCGAAATCGCGTTTTCTCGCTGAGCCCAGTGGACGGTGACTCGGTATGAAAACTGCACGGAGGAGCTGTTTTATCGTTTCTACCGTGCAGTTCGACATGTAAACTGCCCAGAAACCGAATCTGCTGACAGATCGCAAATCGGCCGATATCGCGTTTTCGGCCCTCAGAAGCGCCGAAATCGCGTTTTCTCGCTGAGCCCAGTGGACGGTGACTCGGTATGAAAACTGCACGGAGGAGCTGTTTTATCGTTTCTACCGTGCAGTTCGACATGTAAACTGCCCAGAAACCGAATCTGCTGACAGATCGAAAATCGGCCGATATCGCGTTTTCGGCCCTCAGAAGCGCCGAAATCGCGTTTTCTCGCTGAGCCCAGTGGACGGTGACTCGGTATGAAAACTGCACGGAGGAGCTGTTTTATCGTTTCTACCGTGCAGTTCGACATGTAAACTGCCCAGAAACCGAATCTGCTGACAGATCGCAAATCGGCCGATATCGCGTTTTCGGCCCTCAGAAGCGCCGAAATCGCGTTTTCTCGCTGAGCCCAGTGGACGGTGACTCGGTATGAAAACTGCACGGAGGAGCTGTTTTATCGTTTCTACCGTGCAGTTCGACATGTAAACTGCCCAGAAACCGAATCTGCTGACAGATCGCAAATCGGCCGATATCGCGTTTTCGGCCCTCAGAAGCGCCGAAATCGCGTTTTCTCGCTGAGCCCAGTGGACGGTGACTCGGTATGAAAACTGCACGGAGGAGCTGTTTTATCGTTTCTACCGTGCAGTTCGACATGTAAACTGCCCAGAAACCGAATCTGCTGACAGATCGCAAATCGGCCGATATCGCGTTTTCGGCCCTCAGAAGCGCCGAAATCGCGTTTTCTCGCTGAGCCCAGTGGACGGTGACTCGGTATGAAAACTGCACGGAGGAGCTGTTTTATCGTTTCTACCGTGCAGTTCGACATGTAAACTGCCCAGAAACCGAATCTGCTGACAGATCGCAAATCGGCCGATATCGCGTTTTCGGCCCTCAGAAGCGCCGAAATCGCGTTTTCTCGCTGAGCCCAGTGGACGGTGACTCGGTATGAAAACTGCACGGAGGAGCTGTTTTATCGTTTCTACCGTGCAGTTCGACATGTAAACTGCCCAGAAACCGAATCTGCTGACAGATCGCAAATCGGCCGATATCGCGTTTTCGGCCCTCAGAAGCGCCGAAATCGCGTTTTCTCGCTGAGCCCAGTGGACGGTGACTCGGTATGAAAACTGCACGGAGGAGCTGTTTTATCGTTTCTACCGTGCAGTTCGACATGTAAACTGCCCAGAAACCGAATCTGCTGACAGATCGCAAATCGGCCGATATCGCGTTTTCGGCCCTCAGAAGCGCCGAAATCGCGTTTTCTCGCTGAGCCCAGTGGACGGTGACTCGGTATGAAAACTGCACGGAGGAGCTGTTTTATCGTTTCTACCGTGCAGTTCGACATGTAAACTGCCCAGAAACCGAATCTGCTGACAGATCGAAAATCGGCCGATATCGCGTTTTCGGCCCTCAGAAGCGCCGAAATCGCGTTTTCTCGCTGAGCCCAGTGGACGGTGACTCGGTATGAAAACTGCACGGAGGAGCTGTTTTATCGTTTCTACCGTGCAGTTCGACATGTAAACTGCCCAGAAACCGAATCTGCTGACAGATCGCAAATCGGCCGATATCGCGTTTTCGGCCCTCAGAAGCGCCGAAATCGCGTTTTCTCGCTGAGCCCAGTGGACGGTGACTCGGTATGAAAACTGCACGGAGGAGCTGTTTTATCGTTTCTACCGTGCAGTTCGACATGTAAACTGCCCAGAAACCGAATCTGCTGACAGATCGCAAATCGGCCGATATCGCGTTTTCGGCCCTCAGAAGCGCCGAAATCGCGTTTTCTCGCTGAGCCCAGTGGACGGTGACTCGGTATGAAAACTGCACGGAGGAGCTGTTTTATCGTTTCTACCGTGCAGTTCGACATGTAAACTGCCCAGAAACCGAATCTGCTGACAGATCGCAAATCGGCCGATATCGCGTTTTCGGCCCTCAGAAGCGCCGAAATCGCGTTTTCTCGCTGAGCCCAGTGGACGGTGACTCGGTATGAAAACTGCACGGAGGAGCTGTTTTATCGTTTCTACCGTGCAGTTCGACATGTAAACTGCCCAGAAACCGAATCTGCTGACAGATCGCAAATCGGCCGATATCGCGTTTTCGGCCCTCAGAAGCGCCGAAATCGCGTTTTCTCGCTGAGCCCAGTGGACGGTGACTCGGTATGAAAACTGCACGGAGGAGCTGTTTTATCGTTTCTACCGTGCAGTTCGACATGTAAACTGCCCAGAAACCGAATCTGCTGACAGATCGAAAATCGGCCGATATCGCGTTTTCGGCCCTCAGAAGCGCCGAAATCGCGTTTTCTCGCTGAGCCCAGTGGACGGTGACTCGGTATGAAAACTGCACGGAGGAGCTGTTTTATCGTTTCTACCGTGCAGTTCGACATGTAAACTGCCCAGAAACCGAATCTGCTGACAGATCGCAAATCGGCCGATATCGCGTTTTCGGCCCTCCGAAGCGCCGAAATCGCGTTTTCTCGCTGAGCCCAGTGGACGGTGACTCGGTATGAAAACTGCACGGAGGAGCTGTTTTATCGTTTCTACCGTGCAGTTCGACATGTAAACTGCCCAGAAACCGAATCTGCTGACAGATCGCAAATCGGCCGATATCGCGTTTTCGGCCCTCAGAAGCGCCGAAATCGCGTTTTCTCGCTGAGCCCAGTGGACGGTGACTCGGTATGAAAACTGCACGGAGGAGCTGTTTTATCGTTTCTACCGTGCAGTTCGACATGTAAACTGCCCAGAAACCGAATCTGCTGACAGATCGCAAATCGGCCGATATCGCGTTTTCGGCCCTCAGAAGCGCCGAAATCGCGTTTTCTCGCTGAGCCCAGTGGACGGTGACTCGGTATGAAAACTGCACGGAGGAGCTGTTTTATCGTTTCTACCGTGCAGTTCGACATGTAAACTGCCCAGAAACCGAATCTGCTGACAGATCGCAAATCGGCCGATATCGCGTTTTCGGCCCTCAGAAGCGCCGAAATCGCGTTTTCTCGCTGAGCCCAGTGGACGGTGACTCGGTATGAAAACTGCACGGAGGAGCTGTTTTATCGTTTCTACCGTGCAGTTCGACATGTAAACTGCCCAGAAACCGAATCTGCTGACAGATCGCAAATCGGCCGATATCGCGTTTTCGGCCCTCAGAAGCGCCGAAATCGCGTTTTCTCGCTGAGCCCAGTGGACGGTGACTCGGTATGAAAACTGCACGGAGGAGCTGTTTTATCGTTTCTACCGTGCAGTTCGACATGTAAACTGCCCAGAAACCGAATCTGCTGACAGATCGCAAATCGGCCGATATCGCGTTTTCGGCCCTCAGAAGCGCCGAAATCGCGTTTTCTCGCTGAGCCCAGTGGACGGTGACTCGGTATGAAAACTGCACGGAGGAGCTGTTTTATCGTTTCTACCGTGCAGTTCGACATGTAAACTGCCCAGAAACCGAATCTGCTGACAGATCGCAAATCGGCCGATATCGCGTTTTCGGCCCTCAGAAGCGCCGAAATCGCGTTTTCTCGCTGAGCCCAGTGGACGGTGACTCGGTATGAAAACTGCACGGAGGAGCTGTTTTATCGTTTCTACCGTGCAGTTCGACATGTAAACTGCCCAGAAACCGAATCTGCTGACAGATCGCAAATCGGCCGATATCGCGTTTTCGGCCCTCAGAAGCGCCGAAATCGCGTTTTCTCGCTGAGCCCAGTGGACGGTGACTCGGTATGAAAACTGCACGGAGGAGCTGTTTTATCGTTTCTACCGTGCAGTTCGACATGTAAACTGCCCAGAAACCGAATCTGCTGACAGATCGCAAATCGGCCGATATCGCGTTTTCGGCCCTCAGAAGCGCCGAAATCGCGTTTTCTCGCTGAGCCCAGTGGACGGTGACTCGGTATGAAAACTGCACGGAGGAGCTGTTTTATCGTTTCTACCGTGCAGTTCGACATGTAAACTGCCCAGAAACCGAATCTGCTGACAGATCGCAAATCGGCCGATATCGCGTTTTCGGCCCTCAGAAGCGCCGAAATCGCGTTTTCTCGCTGAGCCCAGTGGACGGTGACTCGGTATGAAAACTGCACGGAGGAGCTGTTTTATCGTTTCTACCGTGCAGTTCGACATGTAAACTGCCCAGAAACCGAATCTGCTGACAGATCGCAAATCGGCCGATATCGCGTTTTCGGCCCTCAGAAGCGCCGAAATCGCGTTTTCTCGCTGAGCCCAGTGGACGGTGACTCGGTATGAAAACTGCACGGAGGAGCTGTTTTATCGTTTCTACCGTGCAGTTCGACATGTAAACTGCCCAGAAACCGAATCTGCTGACAGATCGAAAATCGGCCGATATCGCGTTTTCGGCCCTCAGAAGCGCCGAAATCGCGTTTTCTCGCTGAGCCCAGTGGACGGTGACTCGGTATGAAAACTGCACGGAGGAGCTGTTTTATCGTTTCTACCGTGCAGTTCGACATGTAAACTGCCCAGAAACCGAATCTGCTGACAGATCGCAAATCGGCCGATATCGCGTTTTCGGCCCTCAGAAGCGCCGAAATCGCGTTTTCTCGCTGAGCCCAGTGGACGGTGACTCGGTATGAAAACTGCACGGAGGAGCTGTTTTATCGTTTCTACCGTGCAGTTCGACATGTAAACTGCCCAGAAACCGAATCTGCTGACAGATCGCAAATCGGCCGATATCGCGTTTTCGGCCCTCAGAAGCGCCGAAATCGCGTTTTCTCGCTGAGCCCAGTGGACGGTGACTCGGTATGAAAACTGCACGGAGGAGCTGTTTTATCGTTTCTACCGTGCAGTTCGACATGTAAACTGCCCAGAAACCGAATCTGCTGACAGATCGAAAATCGGCCGATATCGCGTTTTCGGCCCTCAGAAGCGCCGAAATCGCGTTTTCTCGCTGAGCCCAGTGGACGGTGACTCGGTATGAAAACTGCACGGAGGAGCTGTTTTATCGTTTCTACCGTGCAGTTCGACATGTAACTGCCCAGAAACCGAATCTGCTGACAGATCGAAAATCGGCCGATATCGCGTTTTCGGCCCTCAGAAGCGCCGAAATCGCGTTTTCTCGCTGAGCCCAGTGGACGGTGACTCGGTATGAAAACTGCACGGAGGAGCTGTTTTATCGTTTCTACCGTGCAGTTCGACATGTAAACTGCCCAGAAACCGAATCTGCTGACAGATCGCAAATCGGCCGATATCGCGTTTTCGGCCCTCAGAAGCGCCGAAATCGCGTTTTCTCGCTGAGCCCAGTGGACGGTGACTCGGTATGAAAACTGCACGGAGGAGCTGTTTTATCGTTTCTACCGTGCAGTTCGACATGTAAACTGCCCAGAAACCGAATCTGCTGACAGATCGCAAATCGGCCGATATCGCGTTTTCGGCCCTCAGAAGCGCCGAAATCGCGTTTTCTCGCTGAGCCCAGTGGACGGTGACTCGGTATGAAAACTGCACGGAGGAGCTGTTTTATCGTTTCTACCGTGCAGTTCGACATGTAAACTGCCCAGAAACCGAATCTGCTGACAGATCGCAAATCGGCCGATATCGCGTTTTCGGCCCTCAGAAGCGCCGAAATCGCGTTTTCTCGCTGAGCCCAGTGGACGGTGACTCGGTATGAAAACTGCACGGAGGAGCTGTTTTATCGTTTCTACCGTGCAGTTCGACATGTAAACTGCCCAGAAACCGAATCTGCTGACAGATCGCAAATCGGCCGATATCGCGTTTTCGGCCCTCAGAAGCGCCGAAATCGCGTTTTCTCGCTGAGCCCAGTGGACGGTGACTCGGTATGAAAACTGCACGGAGGAGCTGTTTTATCGTTTCTACCGTGCAGTTCGACATGTAAACTGCCCAGAAACCGAATCTGCTGACAGATCGAAAATCGGCCGATATCGCGTTTTCGGCCCTCAGAAGCGCCGAAATCGCGTTTTCTCGCTGAGCCCAGTGGACGGTGACTCGGTATGAAAACTGCACGGAGGAGCTGTTTTATCGTTTCTACCGTGCAGTTCGACATGTAAACTGCCCAGAAACCGAATCTGCTGACAGATCGCAAATCGGCCGATATCGCGTTTTCGGCCCTCAGAAGCGCCGAAATCGCGTTTTCTCGCTGAGCCCAGTGGACGGTGACTCGGTATGAAAACTGCACGGAGGAGCTGTTTTATCGTTTCTACCGTGCAGTTCGACATGTAAACTGCCCAGAAACCGAATCTGCTGACAGATCGCAAATCGGCCGATATCGCGTTTTCGGCCCTCAGAAGCGCCGAAATCGCGTTTTCTCGCTGAGCCCAGTGGACGGTGACTCGGTATGAAAACTGCACGGAGGAGCTGTTTTATCGTTTCTACCGTGCAGTTCGACATGTAAACTGCCCAGAAACCGAATCTGCTGACAGATCGCAAATCGGCCGATATCGCGTTTTCGGCCCTCAGAAGCGCCGAAATCGCGTTTTCTCGCTGAGCCCAGTGGACGGTGACTCGGTATGAAAACTGCACGGAGGAGCTGTTTTATCGTTTCTACCGTGCAGTTCGACATGTAAACTGCCCAGAAACCGAATCTGCTGACAGATCGCAAATCGGCCGATATCGCGTTTTCGGCCCTCAGAAGCGCCGAAATCGCGTTTTCTCGCTGAGCCCAGTGGACGGTGACTCGGTATGAAAACTGCACGGAGGAGCTGTTTTATCGTTTCTACCGTGCAGTTCGACATGTAAACTGCCCAGAAACCGAATCTGCTGACAGATCGAAAATCGGCCGATATCGCGTTTTCGGCCCTCAGAAGCGCCGAAATCGCGTTTTCTCGCTGAGCCCAGTGGACGGTGACTCGGTATGAAAACTGCACGGAGGAGCTGTTTTATCGTTTCTACCGTGCAGTTCGACATGTAAACTGCCCAGAAACCGAATCTGCTGACAGATCGCAAATCGGCCGATATCGCGTTTTCGGCCCTCAGAAGCGCCGAAATCGCGTTTTCTCGCTGAGCCCAGTGGACGGTGACTCGGTATGAAAACTGCACGGAGGAGCTGTTTTATCGTTTCTACCGTGCAGTTCGACATGTAAACTGCCCAGAAACCGAATCTGCTGACAGATCGCAAATCGGCCGATATCGCGTTTTCGGCCCTCAGAAGCGCCGAAATCGCGTTTTCTCGCTGAGCCCAGTGGACGGTGACTCGGTATGAAAACTGCACGGAGGAGCTGTTTTATCGTTTCTACCGTGCAGTTCGACATGTAAACTGCCCAGAAACCGAATCTGCTGACAGATCGCAAATCGGCCGATATCGCGTTTTCGGCCCTCAGAAGCGCCGAAATCGCGTTTTCTCGCTGAGCCCAGTGGACGGTGACTCGGTATGAAAACTGCACGGAGGAGCTGTTTTATCGTTTCTACCGTGCAGTTCGACATGTAAACTGCCCAGAAACCGAATCTGCTGACAGATCGCAAATCGGCCGATATCGCGTTTTCGGCCCTCAGAAGCGCCGAAATCGCGTTTTCTCGCTGAGCCCAGTGGACGGTGACTCGGTATGAAAACTGCACGGAGGAGCTGTTTTATCGTTTCTACCGTGCAGTTCGACATGTAAACTGCCCAGAAACCGAATCTGCTGACAGATCGCAAATCGGCCGATATCGCGTTTTCGGCCCTCAGAAGCGCCGAAATCGCGTTTTCTCGCTGAGCCCAGTGGACGGTGACTCGGTATGAAAACTGCACGGAGGAGCTGTTTTATCGTTTCTACCGTGCAGTTCGACATGTAAACTGCCCAGAAACCGAATCTGCTGACAGATCGAAAATCGGCCGATATCGCGTTTTCGGCCCTCAGAAGCGCCGAAATCGCGTTTTCTCGCTGAGCCCAGTGGACGGTGACTCGGTATGAAAACTGCACGGAGGAGCTGTTTTATCGTTTCTACCGTGCAGTTCGACATGTAAACTGCCCAGAAACCGAATCTGCTGACAGATCGCAAATCGGCCGATATCGCGTTTTCGGCCCTCAGAAGCGCCGAAATCGCGTTTTCTCGCTGAGCCCAGTGGACGGTGACTCGGTATGAAAACTGCACGGAGGAGCTGTTTTATCGTTTCTACCGTGCAGTTCGACATGTAAACTGCCCAGAAACCGAATCTGCTGACAGATCGAAAATCGGCCGATATCGCGTTTTCGGCCCTCAGAAGCGCCGAAATCGCGTTTTCTCGCTGAGCCCAGTGGACGGTGACTCGGTATGAAAACTGCACGGAGGAGCTGTTTTATCGTTTCTACCGTGCAGTTCGACATGTAAACTGCCCAGAAACCGAATCTGCTGACAGATCGCAAATCGGCCGATATCGCGTTTTCGGCCCTCAGAAGCGCCGAAATCGCGTTTTCTCGCTGAGCCCAGTGGACGGTGACTCGGTATGAAAACTGCACGGAGGAGCTGTTTTATCGTTTCTACCGTGCAGTTCGACATGTAAACTGCCCAGAAACCGAATCTGCTGACAGATCGCAAATCGGCCGATATCGCGTTTTCGGCCCTCAGAAGCGCCGAAATCGCGTTTTCTCGCTGAGCCCAGTGGACGGTGACTCGGTATGAAAACTGCACGGAGGAGCTGTTTTATCGTTTCTACCGTGCAGTTCGACATGTAAACTGCCCAGAAACCGAATCTGCTGACAGATCGCAAATCGGCCGATATCGCGTTTTCGGCCCTCAGAAGCGCCGAAATCGCGTTTTCTCGCTGAGCCCAGTGGACGGTGACTCGGTATGAAAACTGCACGGAGGAGCTGTTTTATCGTTTCTACCGTGCAGTTCGACATGTAAACTGCCCAGAAACCGAATCTGCTGACAGATCGCAAATCGGCCGATATCGCGTTTTCGGCCCTCAGAAGCGCCGAAATCGCGTTTTCTCGCTGAGCCCAGTGGACGGTGACTCGGTATGAAAACTGCACGGAGGAGCTGTTTTATCGTTTCTACCGTGCAGTTCGACATGTAAACTGCCCAGAAACCGAATCTGCTGACAGATCGCAAATCGGCCGATATCGCGTTTTCGGCCCTCAGAAGCGCCGAAATCGCGTTTTCTCGCTGAGCCCAGTGGACGGTGACTCGGTATGAAAACTGCACGGAGGAGCTGTTTTATCGTTTCTACCGTGCAGTTCGACATGTAAACTGCCCAGAAACCGAATCTGCTGACAGATCGAAAATCGGCCGATATCGCGTTTTCGGCCCTCAGAAGCGCCGAAATCGCGTTTTCTCGCTGAGCCCAGTGGACGGTGACTCGGTATGAAAACTGCACGGAGGAGCTGTTTTATCGTTTCTACCGTGCAGTTCGACATGTAAACTGCCCAGAAACCGAATCTGCTGACAGATCGCAAATCGGCCGATATCGCGTTTTCGGCCCTCAGAAGCGCCGAAATCGCGTTTTCTCGCTGAGCCCAGTGGACGGTGACTCGGTATGAAAACTGCACGGAGGAGCTGTTTTATCGTTTCTACCGTGCAGTTCGACATGTAAACTGCCCAGAAACCGAATCTGCTGACAGATCGAAAATCTATCGCGTTTTCGGCCCTCAGAAGCGCCGAAATCGCGTTTTCTCGCTGAGCCCAGTGGACGGTGACTCGGTATGAAAACTGCACGGAGGAGCTGTTTTATCGTTTCTACCGTGCAGTTCGACATGTAAACTGCCCAGAAACCGAATCTGCCGACAGGTCGCAAATCGGGTTTTCTCGCTGAGCCGAGTGGACGGTGACTCGGTATGAAAACGCACGGAGGAGCTGTTTTATCGTTTCTACCGTGCAGTTCGACATGTAAACTGCCCAGAAACCGAATCTGCTGACAGATCGAAATCTGGCGATATCGCGTTTTCGGCCCTCAGCTGAAATCGCGTTTTCTCGCTGAGCCCAGTGGACGGTGACTCGGTATGAAAACTGCACGGAGGAGCTGTTTTATCGTTTCTACCGTGCAGTTCGACATGTAAACTGCCCAGAAACCGAATCTGCTGACAGATCGAAAATCGGCCGATATCGCGTTTTCGGCCCTCAGAAGCGCCGAAATCGCGTTTTCTCGCTGAGCCCAGTGGACGGTGACTCGGTATGAAAACTGCACGGAGGAGCTGTTTTATCGTTTCTACCGTGCAGTTCGACATGTAAACTGCCCAGAAACCGAATCTGCTGACAGATCGCAAATCGGCCGATATCGCGTTTTCGGCCCTCAGAAGCGCCGAAATCGCGTTTTCTCGCTGAGCCCAGTGGACGGTGACTCGGTATGAAAACTGCACGGAGGAGCTGTTTTATCGTTTCTACCGTGCAGTTCGACATGTAAACTGCCCAGAAACCGAATCTGCTGACAGATCGAAAATCGGCCGATATCGCGTTTTCGGCCCTCAGAAGCGCCGAAATCGCGTTTTCTCGCTGAGCCCAGTGGACGGTGACTCGGTATGAAAACTGCACGGAGGAGCTGTTTTATCGTTTCTACCGTGCAGTTCGACATGTAAACTGCCCAGAAACCGAATCTGCTGACAGATCGCAAATCGGCCGATATCGCGTTTTCGGCCCTCAGAAGCGCCGAAATCGCGTTTTCTCGCTGAGCCCAGTGGACGGTGACTCGGTATGAAAACTGCACGGAGGAGCTGTTTTATCGTTTCTACCGTGCAGTTCGACATGTAAACTGCCCAGAAACCGAATCTGCTGACAGATCGCAAATCGGCCGATATCGCGTTTTCGGCCCTCAGAAGCGCCGAAATCGCGTTTTCTCGCTGAGCCCAGTGGACGGTGACTCGGTATGAAAACTGCACGGAGGAGCTGTTTTATCGTTTCTACCGTGCAGTTCGACATGTAAACTGCCCAGAAACCGAATCTGCTGACAGATCGAAAATCGGCCGATATCGCGTTTTCGGCCCTCAGAAGCGCCGAAATCGCGTTTTCTCGCTGAGCCCAGTGGACGGTGACTCGGTATGAAAACTGCACGGAGGAGCTGTTTTATCGTTTCTACCGTGCAGTTCGACATGTAAACTGCCCAGAAACCGAATCTGCTGACAGATCGAAAATCGGCCGATATCGCGTTTTCGGCCCTCAGAAGCGCCGAAATCGCGTTTTCTCGCTGAGCCCAGTGGACGGTGACTCGGTATGAAAACTGCACGGAGGAGCTGTTTTATCGTTTCTACCGTGCAGTTCGACATGTAAACTGCCCAGAAACCGAATCTGCTGACAGATCGCAAATCGGCCGATATCGCGTTTTCGGCCCTCAGAAGCGCCGAAATCGCGTTTTCTCGCTGAGCCCAGTGGACGGTGACTCGGTATGAAAACTGCACGGAGGAGCTGTTTTATCGTTTCTACCGTGCAGTTCGACATGTAAACTGCCCAGAAACCGAATCTGCTGACAGATCGCAAATCGGCCGATATCGCGTTTTCGGCCCTCAGAAGCGCCGAAATCGCGTTTTCTCGCTGAGCCCAGTGGACGGTGACTCGGTATGAAAACTGCACGGAGGAGCTGTTTTATCGTTTCTACCGTGCAGTTCGACATGTAAACTGCCCAGAAACCGAATCTGCTGACAGATCGAAAATCGGCCGATATCGCGTTTTCGGCCCTCAGAAGCGCCGAAATCGCGTTTTCTCGCTGAGCCCAGTGGACGGTGACTCGGTATGAAAACTGCACGGAGGAGCTGTTTTATCGTTTCTACCGTGCAGTTCGACATGTAAACTGCCCAGAAACCGAATCTGCTGACAGATCGCAAATCGGCCGATATCGCGTTTTCGGCCCTCAGAAGCGCCGAAATCGCGTTTTCTCGCTGAGCCCAGTGGACGGTGACTCGGTATGAAAACTGCACGGAGGAGCTGTTTTATCGTTTCTACCGTGCAGTTCGACATGTAAACTGCCCAGAAACCGAATCTGCTGACAGATCGCAAATCGGCCGATATCGCGTTTTCGGCCCTCAGAAGCGCCGAAATCGCGTTTTCTCGCTGAGCCCAGTGGACGGTGACTCGGTATGAAAACTGCACGGAGGAGCTGTTTTATCGTTTCTACCGTGCAGTTCGACATGTAAACTGCCCAGAAACCGAATCTGCTGACAGATCGCAAATCGGCCGATATCGCGTTTTCGGCCCTCAGAAGCGCCGAAATCGCGTTTTCTCGCTGAGCCCAGTGGACGGTGACTCGGTATGAAAACTGCACGGAGGAGCTGTTTTATCGTTTCTACCGTGCAGTTCGACATGTAAACTGCCCAGAAACCGAATCTGCTGACAGATCGCAAATCGGCCGATATCGCGTTTTCGGCCCTCAGAAGCGCCGAAATCGCGTTTTCTCGCTGAGCCCAGTGGACGGTGACTCGGTATGAAAACTGCACGGAGGAGCTGTTTTATCGTTTCTACCGTGCAGTTCGACATGTAAACTGCCCAGAAACCGAATCTGCTGACAGATCGCAAATCGGCCGATATCGCGTTTTCGGCCCTCAGAAGCGCCGAAATCGCGTTTTCTCGCTGAGCCCAGTGGACGGTGACTCGGTATGAAAACTGCACGGAGGAGCTGTTTTATCGTTTCTACCGTGCAGTTCGACATGTAAACTGCCCAGAAACCGAATCTGCTGACAGATCGCAAATCGGCCGATATCGCGTTTTCGGCCCTCAGAAGCGCCGAAATCGCGTTTTCTCGCTGAGCCCAGTGGACGGTGACTCGGTATGAAAACTGCACGGAGGAGCTGTTTTATCGTTTCTACCGTGCAGTTCGACATGTAAACTGCCCAGAAACCGAATCTGCTGACAGATCGCAAATCGGCCGATATCGCGTTTTCGGCCCTCAGAAGCGCCGAAATCGCGTTTTCTCGCTGAGCCCAGTGGACGGTGACTCGGTATGAAAACTGCACGGAGGAGCTGTTTTATCGTTTCTACCGTGCAGTTCGACATGTAAACTGCCCAGAAACCGAATCTGCTGACAGATCGCAAATCGGCCGATATCGCGTTTTCGGCCCTCAGAAGCGCCGAAATCGCGTTTTCTCGCTGAGCCCAGTGGACGGTGACTCGGTATGAAAACTGCACGGAGGAGCTGTTTTATCGTTTCTACCGTGCAGTTCGACATGTAAACTGCCCAGAAACCGAATCTGCTGACAGATCGAAAATCGGCCGATATCGCGTTTTCGGCCCTCAGAAGCGCCGAAATCGCGTTTTCTCGCTGAGCCCAGTGGACGGTGACTCGGTATGAAAACTGCACGGAGGAGCTGTTTTATCGTTTCTACCGTGCAGTTCGACATGTAAACTGCCCAGAAACCGAATCTGCTGACAGATCGAAAATCGGCCGATATCGCGTTTTCGGCCCTCAGAAGCGCCGAAATCGCGTTTTCTCGCTGAGCCCAGTGGACGGTGACTCGGTATGAAAACTGCACGGAGGAGCTGTTTTATCGTTTCTACCGTGCAGTTCGACATGTAAACTGCCCAGAAACCGAATCTGCTGACAGATCGCAAATCGGCCGATATCGCGTTTTCGGCCCTCAGAAGCGCCGAAATCGCGTTTTCTCGCTGAGCCCAGTGGACGGTGACTCGGTATGAAAACTGCACGGAGGAGCTGTTTTATCGTTTCTACCGTGCAGTTCGACATGTAAACTGCCCAGAAACCGAATCTGCTGACAGATCGCAAATCGGCCGATATCGCGTTTTCGGCCCTCAGAAGCGCCGAAATCGCGTTTTCTCGCTGAGCCCAGTGGACGGTGACTCGGTATGAAAACTGCACGGAGGAGCTGTTTTATCGTTTCTACCGTGCAGTTCGACATGTAAACTGCCCAGAAACCGAATCTGCTGACAGATCGCAAATCGGCCGATATCGCGTTTTCGGCCCTCAGAAGCGCCGAAATCGCGTTTTCTCGCTGAGCCCAGTGGACGGTGACTCGGTATGAAAACTGCACGGAGGAGCTGTTTTATCGTTTCTACCGTGCAGTTCGACATGTAAACTGCCCAGAAACCGAATCTGCTGACAGATCGCAAATCGGCCGATATCGCGTTTTCGGCCCTCAGAAGCGCCGAAATCGCGTTTTCTCGCTGAGCCCAGTGGACGGTGACTCGGTATGAAAACTGCACGGAGGAGCTGTTTTATCGTTTCTACCGTGCAGTTCGACATGTAAACTGCCCAGAAACCGAATCTGCTGACAGATCGAAAATCGGCCGATATCGCGTTTTCGGCCCTCAGAAGCGCCGAAATCGCGTTTTCTCGCTGAGCCCAGTGGACGGTGACTCGGTATGAAAACTGCACGGAGGAGCTGTTTTATCGTTTCTACCGTGCAGTTCGACATGTAAACTGCCCAGAAACCGAATCTGCTGACAGATCGCAAATCGGCCGATATCGCGTTTTCGGCCCTCAGAAGCGCCGAAATCGCGTTTTCTCGCTGAGCCCAGTGGACGGTGACTCGGTATGAAAACTGCACGGAGGAGCTGTTTTATCGTTTCTACCGTGCAGTTCGACATGTAAACTGCCCAGAAACCGAATCTGCTGACAGATCGAAAATCGGCCGATATCGCGTTTTCGGCCCTCAGAAGCGCCGAAATCGCGTTTTCTCGCTGAGCCCAGTGGACGGTGACTCGGTATGAAAACTGCACGGAGGAGCTGTTTTATCGTTTCTACCGTGCAGTTCGACATGTAAACTGCCCAGAAACCGAATCTGCTGACAGATCGCAAATCGGCCGATATCGCGTTTTCGGCCCTCAGAAGCGCCGAAATCGCGTTTTCTCGCTGAGCCCAGTGGACGGTGACTCGGTATGAAAACTGCACGGAGGAGCTGTTTTATCGTTTCTACCGTGCAGTTCGACATGTAAACTGCCCAGAAACCGAATCTGCTGACAGATCGAAAATCGGCCGATATCGCGTTTTCGGCCCTCAGAAGCGCCGAAATCGCGTTTTCTCGCTGAGCCCAGTGGACGGTGACTCGGTATGAAAACTGCACGGAGGAGCTGTTTTATCGTTTCTACCGTGCAGTTCGACATGTAAACTGCCCAGAAACCGAATCTGCTGACAGATCGCAAATCGGCCGATATCGCGTTTTCGGCCCTCAGAAGCGCCGAAATCGCGTTTTCTCGCTGAGCCCAGTGGACGGTGACTCGGTATGAAAACTGCACGGAGGAGCTGTTTTATCGTTTCTACCGTGCAGTTCGACATGTAAACTGCCCAGAAACCGAATCTGCTGACAGATCGCAAATCGGCCGATATCGCGTTTTCGGCCCTCAGAAGCGCCGAAATCGCGTTTTCTCGCTGAGCCCAGTGGACGGTGACTCGGTATGAAAACTGCACGGAGGAGCTGTTTTATCGTTTCTACCGTGCAGTTCGACATGTAAACTGCCCAGAAACCGAATCTGCTGACAGATCGAAAATCGGCCGATATCGCGTTTTCGGCCCTCAGAAGCGCCGAAATCGCGTTTTCTCGCTGAGCCCAGTGGACGGTGACTCGGTATGAAAACTGCACGGAGGAGCTGTTTTATCGTTTCTACCGTGCAGTTCGACATGTAAACTGCCCAGAAACCGAATCTGCTGACAGATCGCAAATCGGCCGATATCGCGTTTTCGGCCCTCAGAAGCGCCGAAATCGCGTTTTCTCGCTGAGCCCAGTGGACGGTGACTCGGTATGAAAACTGCACGGAGGAGCTGTTTTATCGTTTCTACCGTGCAGTTCGACATGTAAACTGCCCAGAAACCGAATCTGCTGACAGATCGCAAATCGGCCGATATCGCGTTTTCGGCCCTCAGAAGCGCCGAAATCGCGTTTTCTCGCTGAGCCCAGTGGACGGTGACTCGGTATGAAAACTGCACGGAGGAGCTGTTTTATCGTTTCTACCGTGCAGTTCGACATGTAAACTGCCCAGAAACCGAATCTGCTGACAGATCGAAAATCGGCCGATATCGCGTTTTCGGCCCTCAGAAGCGCCGAAATCGCGTTTTCTCGCTGAGCCCAGTGGACGGTGACTCGGTATGAAAACTGCACGGAGGAGCTGTTTTATCGTTTCTACCGTGCAGTTCGACATGTAAACTGCCCAGAAACCGAATCTGCTGACAGATCGCAAATCGGCCGATATCGCGTTTTCGGCCCTCAGAAGCGCCGAAATCGCGTTTTCTCGCTGAGCCCAGTGGACGGTGACTCGGTATGAAAACTGCACGGAGGAGCTGTTTTATCGTTTCTACCGTGCAGTTCGACATGTAAACTGCCCAGAAACCGAATCTGCTGACAGATCGCAAATCGGCCGATATCGCGTTTTCGGCCCTCAGAAGCGCCGAAATCGCGTTTTCTCGCTGAGCCCAGTGGACGGTGACTCGGTATGAAAACTGCACGGAGGAGCTGTTTTATCGTTTCTACCGTGCAGTTCGACATGTAAACTGCCCAGAAACCGAATCTGCTGACAGATCGCAAATCGGCCGATATCGCGTTTTCGGCCCTCAGAAGCGCCGAAATCGCGTTTTCTCGCTGAGCCCAGTGGACGGTGACTCGGTATGAAAACTGCACGGAGGAGCTGTTTTATCGTTTCTACCGTGCAGTTCGACATGTAAACTGCCCAGAAACCGAATCTGCTGACAGATCGCAAATCGGCCGATATCGCGTTTTCGGCCCTCAGAAGCGCCGAAATCGCGTTTTCTCGCTGAGCCCAGTGGACGGTGACTCGGTATGAAAACTGCACGGAGGAGCTGTTTTATCGTTTCTACCGTGCAGTTCGACATGTAAACTGCCCAGAAACCGAATCTGCTGACAGATCGCAAATCGGCCGATATCGCGTTTTCGGCCCTCAGAAGCGCCGAAATCGCGTTTTCTCGCTGAGCCCAGTGGACGGTGACTCGGTATGAAAACTGCACGGAGGAGCTGTTTTATCGTTTCTACCGTGCAGTTCGACATGTAAACTGCCCAGAAACCGAATCTGCTGACAGATCGCAAATCGGCCGATATCGCGTTTTCGGCCCTCAGAAGCGCCGAAATCGCGTTTTCTCGCTGAGCCCAGTGGACGGTGACTCGGTATGAAAACTGCACGGAGGAGCTGTTTTATCGTTTCTACCGTGCAGTTCGACATGTAAACTGCCCAGAAACCGAATCTGCTGACAGATCGCAAATCGGCCGATATCGCGTTTTCGGCCCTCAGAAGCGCCGAAATCGCGTTTTCTCGCTGAGCCCAGTGGACGGTGACTCGGTATGAAAACTGCACGGAGGAGCTGTTTTATCGTTTCTACCGTGCAGTTCGACATGTAAACTGCCCAGAAACCGAATCTGCTGACAGATCGCAAATCGGCCGATATCGCGTTTTCGGCCCTCAGAAGCGCCGAAATCGCGTTTTCTCGCTGAGCCCAGTGGACGGTGACTCGGTATGAAAACTGCACGGAGGAGCTGTTTTATCGTTTCTACCGTGCAGTTCGACATGTAAACTGCCCAGAAACCGAATCTGCTGACAGATCGCAAATCGGCCGATATCGCGTTTTCGGCCCTCAGAAGCGCCGAAATCGCGTTTTCTCGCTGAGCCCAGTGGACGGTGACTCGGTATGAAAACTGCACGGAGGAGCTGTTTTATCGTTTCTACCGTGCAGTTCGACATGTAAACTGCCCAGAAACCGAATCTGCTGACAGATCGCAAATCGGCCGATATCGCGTTTTCGGCCCTCAGAAGCGCCGAAATCGCGTTTTCTCGCTGAGCCCAGTGGACGGTGACTCGGTATGAAAACTGCACGGAGGAGCTGTTTTATCGTTTCTACCGTGCAGTTCGACATGTAAACTGCCCAGAAACCGAATCTGCTGACAGATCGCAAATCGGCCGATATCGCGTTTTCGGCCCTCAGAAGCGCCGAAATCGCGTTTTCTCGCTGAGCCCAGTGGACGGTGACTCGGTATGAAAACTGCACGGAGGAGCTGTTTTATCGTTTCTACCGTGCAGTTCGACATGTAAACTGCCCAGAAACCGAATCTGCTGACAGATCGCAAATCGGCCGATATCGCGTTTTCGGCCCTCAGAAGCGCCGAAATCGCGTTTTCTCGCTGAGCCCAGTGGACGGTGACTCGGTATGAAAACTGCACGGAGGAGCTGTTTTATCGTTTCTACCGTGCAGTTCGACATGTAAACTGCCCAGAAACCGAATCTGCTGACAGATCGCAAATCGGCCGATATCGCGTTTTCGGCCCTCAGAAGCGCCGAAATCGCGTTTTCTCGCTGAGCCCAGTGGACGGTGACTCGGTATGAAAACTGCACGGAGGAGCTGTTTTATCGTTTCTACCGTGCAGTTCGACATGTAAACTGCCCAGAAACCGAATCTGCTGACAGATCGCAAATCGGCCGATATCGCGTTTTCGGCCCTCAGAAGCGCCGAAATCGCGTTTTCTCGCTGAGCCCAGTGGACGGTGACTCGGTATGAAAACTGCACGGAGGAGCTGTTTTATCGTTTCTACCGTGCAGTTCGACATGTAAACTGCCCAGAAACCGAATCTGCTGACAGATCGCAAATCGGCCGATATCGCGTTTTCGGCCCTCAGAAGCGCCGAAATCGCGTTTTCTCGCTGAGCCCAGTGGACGGTGACTCGGTATGAAAACTGCACGGAGGAGCTGTTTTATCGTTTCTACCGTGCAGTTCGACATGTAAACTGCCCAGAAACCGAATCTGCTGACAGATCGAAAATCGGCCGATATCGCGTTTTCGGCCCTCAGAAGCGCCGAAATCGCGTTTTCTCGCTGAGCCCAGTGGACGGTGACTCGGTATGAAAACTGCACGGAGGAGCTGTTTTATCGTTTCTACCGTGCAGTTCGACATGTAAACTGCCCAGAAACCGAATCTGCTGACAGATCGCAAATCGGCCGATATCGCGTTTTCGGCCCTCAGAAGCGCCGAAATCGCGTTTTCTCGCTGAGCCCAGTGGACGGTGACTCGGTATGAAAACTGCACGGAGGAGCTGTTTTATCGTTTCTACCGTGCAGTTCGACATGTAAACTGCCCAGAAACCGAATCTGCTGACAGATCGAAAATCGGCCGATATCGCGTTTTCGGCCCTCAGAAGCGCCGAAATCGCGTTTTCTCGCTGAGCCCAGTGGACGGTGACTCGGTATGAAAACTGCACGGAGGAGCTGTTTTATCGTTTCTACCGTGCAGTTCGACATGTAAACTGCCCAGAAACCGAATCTGCTGACAGATCGAAAATCGGCCGATATCGCGTTTTCGGCCCTCAGAAGCGCCGAAATCGCGTTTTCTCGCTGAGCCCAGTGGACGGTGACTCGGTATGAAAACTGCACGGAGGAGCTGTTTTATCGTTTCTACCGTGCAGTTCGACATGTAAACTGCCCAGAAACCGAATCTGCTGACAGATCGCAAATCGGCCGATATCGCGTTTTCGGCCCTCAGAAGCGCCGAAATCGCGTTTTCTCGCTGAGCCCAGTGGACGGTGACTCGGTATGAAAACTGCACGGAGGAGCTGTTTTATCGTTTCTACCGTGCAGTTCGACATGTAAACTGCCCAGAAACCGAATCTGCTGACAGATCGAAAATCGGCCGATATCGCGTTTTCGGCCCTCAGAAGCGCCGAAATCGCGTTTTCTCGCTGAGCCCAGTGGACGGTGACTCGGTATGAAAACTGCACGGAGGAGCTGTTTTATCGTTTCTACCGTGCAGTTCGACATGTAAACTGCCCAGAAACCGAATCTGCTGACAGATCGCAAATCGGCCGATATCGCGTTTTCGGCCCTCAGAAGCGCCGAAATCGCGTTTTCTCGCTGAGCCCAGTGGACGGTGACTCGGTATGAAAACTGCACGGAGGAGCTGTTTTATCGTTTCTACCGTGCAGTTCGACATGTAAACTGCCCAGAAACCGAATCTGCTGACAGATCGAAAATCGGCCGATATCGCGTTTTCGGCCCTCAGAAGCGCCGAAATCGCGTTTTCTCGCTGAGCCCAGTGGACGGTGACTCGGTATGAAAACTGCACGGAGGAGCTGTTTTATCGTTTCTACCGTGCAGTTCGACATGTAAACTGCCCAGAAACCGAATCTGCTGACAGATCGCAAATCGGCCGATATCGCGTTTTCGGCCCTCAGAAGCGCCGAAATCGCGTTTTCTCGCTGAGCCCAGTGGACGGTGACTCGGTATGAAAACTGCACGGAGGAGCTGTTTTATCGTTTCTACCGTGCAGTTCGACATGTAACTGCCCAGAAACCGAATCTGCTGACAGATCGAAAATCGGCCGATATCGCGTTTTCGGCCCTCAGAAGCGCCGAAATCGCGTTTTCTCGCTGAGCCCAGTGGACGGTGACTCGGTATGAAAACTGCACGGAGGAGCTGTTTTATCGTTTCTACCGTGCAGTTCGACATGTAAACTGCCCAGAAACCGAATCTGCTGACAGATCGCAAATCGGCCGATATCGCGTTTTCGGCCCTCAGAAGCGCCGAAATCGCGTTTTCTCGCTGAGCCCAGTGGACGGTGACTCGGTATGAAAACTGCACGGAGGAGCTGTTTTATCGTTTCTACCGTGCAGTTCGACATGTAAACTGCCCAGAAACCGAATCTGCTGACAGATCGCAAATCGGCCGATATCGCGTTTTCGGCCCTCAGAAGCGCCGAAATCGCGTTTTCTCGCTGAGCCCAGTGGACGGTGACTCGGTATGAAAACTGCACGGAGGAGCTGTTTTATCGTTTCTACCGTGCAGTTCGACATGTAAACTGCCCAGAAACCGAATCTGCTGACAGATCGCAAATCGGCCGATATCGCGTTTTCGGCCCTCAGAAGCGCCGAAATCGCGTTTTCTCGCTGAGCCCAGTGGACGGTGACTCGGTATGAAAACTGCACGGAGGAGCTGTTTTATCGTTTCTACCGTGCAGTTCGACATGTAAACTGCCCAGAAACCGAATCTGCTGACAGATCGCAAATCGGCCGATATCGCGTTTTCGGCCCTCAGAAGCGCCGAAATCGCGTTTTCTCGCTGAGCCCAGTGGACGGTGACTCGGTATGAAAACTGCACGGAGGAGCTGTTTTATCGTTTCTACCGTGCAGTTCGACATGTAAACTGCCCAGAAACCGAATCTGCTGACAGATCGCAAATCGGCCGATATCGCGTTTTCGGCCCTCAGAAGCGCCGAAATCGCGTTTTCTCGCTGAGCCCAGTGGACGGTGACTCGGTATGAAAACTGCACGGAGGAGCTGTTTTATCGTTTCTACCGTGCAGTTCGACATGTAAACTGCCCAGAAACCGAATCTGCTGACAGATCGCAAATCGGCCGATATCGCGTTTTCGGCCCTCAGAAGCGCCGAAATCGCGTTTTCTCGCTGAGCCCAGTGGACGGTGACTCGGTATGAAAACTGCACGGAGGAGCTGTTTTATCGTTTCTACCGTGCAGTTCGACATGTAAACTGCCCAGAAACCGAATCTGCTGACAGATCGCAAAATCGGCCGATATCGCGTTTTCGGCCCTCAGAAGCGCCGAAATCGCGTTTTCTCGCTGAGCCCAGTGGACGGTGACTCGGTATGAAAACTGCACGGAGGAGCTGTTTTATCGTTTCTACCGTGCAGTTCGACATGTAAACTGCCCAGAAACCGAATCTGCTGACAGATCGCAAATCGGCCGATATCGCGTTTTCGGCCCTCAGAAGCGCCGAAATCGCGTTTTCTCGCTGAGCCCAGTGGACGGTGACTCGGTATGAAAACTGCACGGAGGAGCTGTTTTATCGTTTCTACCGTGCAGTTCGACATGTAAACTGCCCAGAAACCGAATCTGCTGACAGATCGCAAATCGGCCGATATCGCGTTTTCGGCCCTCAGAAGCGCCGAAATCGCGTTTTCTCGCTGAGCCCAGTGGACGGTGACTCGGTATGAAAACTGCACGGAGGAGCTGTTTTATCGTTTCTACCGTGCAGTTCGACATGTAAACTGCCCAGAAACCGAATCTGCTGACAGATCGCAAATCGGCCGATATCGCGTTTTCGGCCCTCAGAAGCGCCGAAATCGCGTTTTCTCGCTGAGCCCAGTGGACGGTGACTCGGTATGAAAACTGCACGGAGGAGCTGTTTTATCGTTTCTACCGTGCAGTTCGACATGTAAACTGCCCAGAAACCGAATCTGCTGACAGATCGCAAATCGGCCGATATCGCGTTTTCGGCCCTCAGAAGCGCCGAAATCGCGTTTTCTCGCTGAGCCCAGTGGACGGTGACTCGGTATGAAAACTGCACGGAGGAGCTGTTTTATCGTTTCTACCGTGCAGTTCGACATGTAAACTGCCCAGAAACCGAATCTGCTGACAGATCGCAAATCGGCCGATATCGCGTTTTCGGCCCTCAGAAGCGCCGAAATCGCGTTTTCTCGCTGAGCCCAGTGGACGGTGACTCGGTATGAAAACTGCACGGAGGAGCTGTTTTATCGTTTCTACCGTGCAGTTCGACATGTAAACTGCCCAGAAACCGAATCTGCTGACAGATCGCAAATCGGCCGATATCGCGTTTTCGGCCCTCAGAAGCGCCGAAATCGCGTTTTCTCGCTGAGCCCAGTGGACGGTGACTCGGTATGAAAACTGCACGGAGGAGCTGTTTTATCGTTTCTACCGTGCAGTTCGACATGTAAACTGCCCAGAAACCGAATCTGCTGACAGATCGCAAATCGGCCGATATCGCGTTTTCGGCCCTCAGAAGCGCCGAAATCGCGTTTTCTCGCTGAGCCCAGTGGACGGTGACTCGGTATGAAAACTGCACGGAGGAGCTGTTTTATCGTTTCTACCGTGCAGTTCGACATGTAAACTGCCCAGAAACCGAATCTGCTGACAGATCGCAAATCGGCCGATATCGCGTTTTCGGCCCTCAGAAGCGCCGAAATCGCGTTTTCTCGCTGAGCCCAGTGGACGGTGACTCGGTATGAAAACTGCACGGAGGAGCTGTTTTATCGTTTCTACCGTGCAGTTCGACATGTAAACTGCCCAGAAACCGAATCTGCTGACAGATCGCAAATCGGCCGATATCGCGTTTTCGGCCCTCAGAAGCGCCGAAATCGCGTTTTCTCGCTGAGCCCAGTGGACGGTGACTCGGTATGAAAACTGCACGGAGGAGCTGTTTTATCGTTTCTACCGTGCAGTTCGACATGTAAACTGCCCAGAAACCGAATCTGCTGACAGATCGCAAATCGGCCGATATCGCGTTTTCGGCCCTCAGAAGCGCCGAAATCGCGTTTTCTCGCTGAGCCCAGTGGACGGTGACTCGGTATGAAAACTGCACGGAGGAGCTGTTTTATCGTTTCTACCGTGCAGTTCGACATGTAAACTGCCCAGAAACCGAATCTGCTGACAGATCGAAAATCGGCCGATATCGCGTTTTCGGCCCTCAGAAGCGCCGAAATCGCGTTTTCTCGCTGAGCCCAGTGGACGGTGACTCGGTATGAAAACTGCACGGAGGAGCTGTTTTATCGTTTCTACCGTGCAGTTCGACATGTAAACTGCCCAGAAACCGAATCTGCTGACAGATCGCAAATCGGCCGATATCGCGTTTTCGGCCCTCAGAAGCGCCGAAATCGCGTTTTCTCGCTGAGCCCAGTGGACGGTGACTCGGTATGAAAACTGCACGGAGGAGCTGTTTTATCGTTTCTACCGTGCAGTTCGACATGTAAACTGCCCAGAAACCGAATCTGCTGACAGATCGAAAATCGGCCGATATCGCGTTTTCGGCCCTCAGAAGCGCCGAAATCGCGTTTTCTCGCTGAGCCCAGTGGACGGTGACTCGGTATGAAAACTGCACGGAGGAGCTGTTTTATCGTTTCTACCGTGCAGTTCGACATGTAAACTGCCCAGAAACCGAATCTGCTGACAGATCGCAAATCGGCCGATATCGCGTTTTCGGCCCTCAGAAGCGCCGAAATCGCGTTTTCTCGCTGAGCCCAGTGGACGGTGACTCGGTATGAAAACTGCACGGAGGAGCTGTTTTATCGTTTCTACCGTGCAGTTCGACATGTAAACTGCCCAGAAACCGAATCTGCTGACAGATCGCAAATCGGCCGATATCGCGTTTTCGGCCCTCAGAAGCGCCGAAATCGCGTTTTCTCGCTGAGCCCAGTGGACGGTGACTCGGTATGAAAACTGCACGGAGGAGCTGTTTTATCGTTTCTACCGTGCAGTTCGACATGTAAACTGCCCAGAAACCGAATCTGCTGACAGATCGCAAATCGGCCGATATCGCGTTTTCGGCCCTCAGAAGCGCCGAAATCGCGTTTTCTCGCTGAGCCCAGTGGACGGTGACTCGGTATGAAAACTGCACGGAGGAGCTGTTTTATCGTTTCTACCGTGCAGTTCGACATGTAAACTGCCCAGAAACCGAATCTGCTGACAGATCGCAAATCGGCCGATATCGCGTTTTCGGCCCTCAGAAGCGCCGAAATCGCGTTTTCTCGCTGAGCCCAGTGGACGGTGACTCGGTATGAAAACTGCACGGAGGAGCTGTTTTATCGTTTCTACCGTGCAGTTCGACATGTAAACTGCCCAGAAACCGAATCTGCTGACAGATCGAAAATCGGCCGATATCGCGTTTTCGGCCCTCAGAAGCGCCGAAATCGCGTTTTCTCGCTGAGCCCAGTGGACGGTGACTCGGTATGAAAACTGCACGGAGGAGCTGTTTTATCGTTTCTACCGTGCAGTTCGACATGTAAACTGCCCAGAAACCGAATCTGCTGACAGATCGCAAATCGGCCGATATCGCGTTTTCGGCCCTCAGAAGCGCCGAAATCGCGTTTTCTCGCTGAGCCCAGTGGACGGTGACTCGGTATGAAAACTGCACGGAGGAGCTGTTTTATCGTTTCTACCGTGCAGTTCGACATGTAAACTGCCCAGAAACCGAATCTGCTGACAGATCGCAAATCGGCCGATATCGCGTTTTCGGCCCTCAGAAGCGCCGAAATCGCGTTTTCTCGCTGAGCCCAGTGGACGGTGACTCGGTATGAAAACTGCACGGAGGAGCTGTTTTATCGTTTCTACCGTGCAGTTCGACATGTAAACTGCCCAGAAACCGAATCTGCTGACAGATCGCAAATCGGCCGATATCGCGTTTTCGGCCCTCAGAAGCGCCGAAATCGCGTTTTCTCGCTGAGCCCAGTGGACGGTGACTCGGTATGAAAACTGCACGGAGGAGCTGTTTTATCGTTTCTACCGTGCAGTTCGACATGTAAACTGCCCAGAAACCGAATCTGCTGACAGATCGAAAATCGGCCGATATCGCGTTTTCGGCCCTCAGAAGCGCCGAAATCGCGTTTTCTCGCTGAGCCCAGTGGACGGTGACTCGGTATGAAAACTGCACGGAGGAGCTGTTTTATCGTTTCTACCGTGCAGTTCGACATGTAAACTGCCCAGAAACCGAATCTGCTGACAGATCGCAAATCGGCCGATATCGCGTTTTCGGCCCTCAGAAGCGCCGAAATCGCGTTTTCTCGCTGAGCCCAGTGGACGGTGACTCGGTATGAAAACTGCACGGAGGAGCTGTTTTATCGTTTCTACCGTGCAGTTCGACATGTAAACTGCCCAGAAACCGAATCTGCTGACAGATCGCAAATCGGCCGATATCGCGTTTTCGGCCCTCAGAAGCGCCGAAATCGCGTTTTCTCGCTGAGCCCAGTGGACGGTGACTCGGTATGAAAACTGCACGGAGGAGCTGTTTTATCGTTTCTACCGTGCAGTTCGACATGTAAACTGCCCAGAAACCGAATCTGCTGACAGATCGCAAATCGGCCGATATCGCGTTTTCGGCCCTCAGAAGCGCCGAAATCGCGTTTTCTCGCTGAGCCCAGTGGACGGTGACTCGGTATGAAAACTGCACGGAGGAGCTGTTTTATCGTTTCTACCGTGCAGTTCGACATGTAAACTGCCCAGAAACCGAATCTGCTGACAGATCGCAAATCGGCCGATATCGCGTTTTCGGCCCTCAGAAGCGCCGAAATCGCGTTTTCTCGCTGAGCCCAGTGGACGGTGACTCGGTATGAAAACTGCACGGAGGAGCTGTTTTATCGTTTCTACCGTGCAGTTCGACATGTAAACTGCCCAGAAACCGAATCTGCTGACAGATCGAAAATCGGCCGATATCGCGTTTTCGGCCCTCAGAAGCGCCGAAATCGCGTTTTCTCGCTGAGCCCAGTGGACGGTGACTCGGTATGAAAACTGCACGGAGGAGCTGTTTTATCGTTTCTACCGTGCAGTTCGACATGTAAACTGCCCAGAAACCGAATCTGCTGACAGATCGCAAATCGGCCGATATCGCGTTTTCGGCCCTCAGAAGCGCCGAAATCGCGTTTTCTCGCTGAGCCCAGTGGACGGTGACTCGGTATGAAAACTGCACGGAGGAGCTGTTTTATCGTTTCTACCGTGCAGTTCGACATGTAAACTGCCCAGAAACCGAATCTGCTGACAGATCGCAAATCGGCCGATATCGCGTTTTCGGCCCTCAGAAGCGCCGAAATCGCGTTTTCTCGCTGAGCCCAGTGGACGGTGACTCGGTATGAAAACTGCACGGAGGAGCTGTTTTATCGTTTCTACCGTGCAGTTCGACATGTAAACTGCCCAGAAACCGAATCTGCTGACAGATCGAAAATCGGCCGATATCGCGTTTTCGGCCCTCAGAAGCGCCGAAATCGCGTTTTCTCGCTGAGCCCAGTGGACGGTGACTCGGTATGAAAACTGCACGGAGGAGCTGTTTTATCGTTTCTACCGTGCAGTTCGACATGTAAACTGCCCAGAAACCGAATCTGCTGACAGATCGCAAATCGGCCGATATCGCGTTTTCGGCCCTCAGAAGCGCCGAAATCGCGTTTTCTCGCTGAGCCCAGTGGACGGTGACTCGGTATGAAAACTGCACGGAGGAGCTGTTTTATCGTTTCTACCGTGCAGTTCGACATGTAAACTGCCCAGAAACCGAATCTGCTGACAGATCGCAAATCGGCCGATATCGCGTTTTCGGCCCTCAGAAGCGCCGAAATCGCGTTTTCTCGCTGAGCCCAGTGGACGGTGACTCGGTATGAAAACTGCACGGAGGAGCTGTTTTATCGTTTCTACCGTGCAGTTCGACATGTAAACTGCCCAGAAACCGAATCTGCTGACAGATCGCAAATCGGCCGATATCGCGTTTTCGGCCCTCAGAAGCGCCGAAATCGCGTTTTCTCGCTGAGCCCAGTGGACGGTGACTCGGTATGAAAACTGCACGGAGGAGCTGTTTTATCGTTTCTACCGTGCAGTTCGACATGTAAACTGCCCAGAAACCGAATCTGCTGACAGATCGCAAATCGGCCGATATCGCGTTTTCGGCCCTCAGAAGCGCCGAAATCGCGTTTTCTCGCTGAGCCCAGTGGACGGTGACTCGGTATGAAAACTGCACGGAGGAGCTGTTTTATCGTTTCTACCGTGCAGTTCGACATGTAAACTGCCCAGAAACCGAATCTGCTGACAGATCGCAAATCGGCCGATATCGCGTTTTCGGCCCTCAGAAGCGCCGAAATCGCGTTTTCTCGCTGAGCCCAGTGGACGGTGACTCGGTATGAAAACTGCACGGAGGAGCTGTTTTATCGTTTCTACCGTGCAGTTCGACATGTAAACTGCCCAGAAACCGAATCTGCTGACAGATCGCAAATCGGCCGATATCGCGTTTTCGGCCCTCAGAAGCGCCGAAATCGCGTTTTCTCGCTGAGCCCAGTGGACGGTGACTCGGTATGAAAACTGCACGGAGGAGCTGTTTTATCGTTTCTACCGTGCAGTTCGACATGTAAACTGCCCAGAAACCGAATCTGCTGACAGATCGCAAATCGGCCGATATCGCGTTTTCGGCCCTCAGAAGCGCCGAAATCGCGTTTTCTCGCTGAGCCCAGTGGACGGTGACTCGGTATGAAAACTGCACGGAGGAGCTGTTTTATCGTTTCTACCGTGCAGTTCGACATGTAAACTGCCCAGAAACCGAATCTGCTGACAGATCGCAAATCGGCCGATATCGCGTTTTCGGCCCTCAGAAGCGCCGAAATCGCGTTTTCTCGCTGAGCCCAGTGGACGGTGACTCGGTATGAAAACTGCACGGAGGAGCTGTTTTATCGTTTCTACCGTGCAGTTCGACATGTAAACTGCCCAGAAACCGAATCTGCTGACAGATCGCAAATCGGCCGATATCGCGTTTTCGGCCCTCAGAAGCGCCGAAATCGCGTTTTCTCGCTGAGCCCAGTGGACGGTGACTCGGTATGAAAACTGCACGGAGGAGCTGTTTTATCGTTTCTACCGTGCAGTTCGACATGTAAACTGCCCAGAAACCGAATCTGCTGACAGATCGCAAATCGGCCGATATCGCGTTTTCGGCCCTCAGAAGCGCCGAAATCGCGTTTTCTCGCTGAGCCCAGTGGACGGTGACTCGGTATGAAAACTGCACGGAGGAGCTGTTTTATCGTTTCTACCGTGCAGTTCGACATGTAAACTGCCCAGAAACCGAATCTGCTGACAGATCGCAAATCGGCCGATATCGCGTTTTCGGCCCTCAGAAGCGCCGAAATCGCGTTTTCTCGCTGAGCCCAGTGGACGGTGACTCGGTATGAAAACTGCACGGAGGAGCTGTTTTATCGTTTCTACCGTGCAGTTCGACATGTAAACTGCCCAGAAACCGAATCTGCTGACAGATCGCAAATCGGCCGATATCGCGTTTTCGGCCCTCAGAAGCGCCGAAATCGCGTTTTCTCGCTGAGCCCAGTGGACGGTGACTCGGTATGAAAACTGCACGGAGGAGCTGTTTTATCGTTTCTACCGTGCAGTTCGACATGTAAACTGCCCAGAAACCGAATCTGCTGACAGATCGAAAATCGGCCGATATCGCGTTTTCGGCCCTCAGAAGCGCCGAAATCGCGTTTTCTCGCTGAGCCCAGTGGACGGTGACTCGGTATGAAAACTGCACGGAGGAGCTGTTTTATCGTTTCTACCGTGCAGTTCGACATGTAAACTGCCCAGAAACCGAATCTGCTGACAGATCGCAAATCGGCCGATATCGCGTTTTCGGCCCTCAGAAGCGCCGAAATCGCGTTTTCTCGCTGAGCCCAGTGGACGGTGACTCGGTATGAAAACTGCACGGAGGAGCTGTTTTATCGTTTCTACCGTGCAGTTCGACATGTAAACTGCCCAGAAACCGAATCTGCTGACAGATCGCAAATCGGCCGATATCGCGTTTTCGGCCCTCAGAAGCGCCGAAATCGCGTTTTCTCGCTGAGCCCAGTGGACGGTGACTCGGTATGAAAACTGCACGGAGGAGCTGTTTTATCGTTTCTACCGTGCAGTTCGACATGTAAACTGCCCAGAAACCGAATCTGCTGACAGATCGCAAATCGGCCGATATCGCGTTTTCGGCCCTCAGAAGCGCCGAAATCGCGTTTTCTCGCTGAGCCCAGTGGACGGTGACTCGGTATGAAAACTGCACGGAGGAGCTGTTTTATCGTTTCTACCGTGCAGTTCGACATGTAAACTGCCCAGAAACCGAATCTGCTGACAGATCGCAAATCGGCCGATATCGCGTTTTCGGCCCTCAGAAGCGCCGAAATCGCGTTTTCTCGCTGAGCCCAGTGGACGGTGACTCGGTATGAAAACTGCACGGAGGAGCTGTTTTATCGTTTCTACCGTGCAGTTCGACATGTAAACTGCCCAGAAACCGAATCTGCTGACAGATCGCAAATCGGCCGATATCGCGTTTTCGGCCCTCAGAAGCGCCGAAATCGCGTTTTCTCGCTGAGCCCAGTGGACGGTGACTCGGTATGAAAACTGCACGGAGGAGCTGTTTTATCGTTTCTACCGTGCAGTTCGACATGTAAACTGCCCAGAAACCGAATCTGCTGACAGATCGCAAATCGGCCGATATCGCGTTTTCGGCCCTCAGAAGCGCCGAAATCGCGTTTTCTCGCTGAGCCCAGTGGACGGTGACTCGGTATGAAAACTGCACGGAGGAGCTGTTTTATCGTTTCTACCGTGCAGTTCGACATGTAAACTGCCCAGAAACCGAATCTGCTGACAGATCGAAAATCGGCCGATATCGCGTTTTCGGCCCTCAGAAGCGCCGAAATCGCGTTTTCTCGCTGAGCCCAGTGGACGGTGACTCGGTATGAAAACTGCACGGAGGAGCTGTTTTATCGTTTCTACCGTGCAGTTCGACATGTAAACTGCCCAGAAACCGAATCTGCTGACAGATCGCAAATCGGCCGATATCGCGTTTTCGGCCCTCAGAAGCGCCGAAATCGCGTTTTCTCGCTGAGCCCAGTGGACGGTGACTCGGTATGAAAACTGCACGGAGGAGCTGTTTTATCGTTTCTACCGTGCAGTTCGACATGTAAACTGCCCAGAAACCGAATCTGCTGACAGATCGAAAATCGGCCGATATCGCGTTTTCGGCCCTCAGAAGCGCCGAAATCGCGTTTTCTCGCTGAGCCCAGTGGACGGTGACTCGGTATGAAAACTGCACGGAGGAGCTGTTTTATCGTTTCTACCGTGCAGTTCGACATGTAAACTGCCCAGAAACCGAATCTGCTGACAGATCGCAAATCGGCCGATATCGCGTTTTCGGCCCTCAGAAGCGCCGAAATCGCGTTTTCTCGCTGAGCCCAGTGGACGGTGACTCGGTATGAAAACTGCACGGAGGAGCTGTTTTATCGTTTCTACCGTGCAGTTCGACATGTAAACTGCCCAGAAACCGAATCTGCTGACAGATCGCAAATCGGCCGATATCGCGTTTTCGGCCCTCAGAAGCGCCGAAATCGCGTTTTCTCGCTGAGCCCAGTGGACGGTGACTCGGTATGAAAACTGCACGGAGGAGCTGTTTTATCGTTTCTACCGTGCAGTTCGACATGTAAACTGCCCAGAAACCGAATCTGCTGACAGATCGCAAATCGGCCGATATCGCGTTTTCGGCCCTCAGAAGCGCCGAAATCGCGTTTTCTCGCTGAGCCCAGTGGACGGTGACTCGGTATGAAAACTGCACGGAGGAGCTGTTTTATCGTTTCTACCGTGCAGTTCGACATGTAAACTGCCCAGAAACCGAATCTGCTGACAGATCGCAAATCGGCCGATATCGCGTTTTCGGCCCTCAGAAGCGCCGAAATCGCGTTTTCTCGCTGAGCCCAGTGGACGGTGACTCGGTATGAAAACTGCACGGAGGAGCTGTTTTATCGTTTCTACCGTGCAGTTCGACATGTAAACTGCCCAGAAACCGAATCTGCTGACAGATCGAAAATCGGCCGATATCGCGTTTTCGGCCCTCAGAAGCGCCGAAATCGCGTTTTCTCGCTGAGCCCAGTGGACGGTGACTCGGTATGAAAACTGCACGGAGGAGCTGTTTTATCGTTTCTACCGTGCAGTTCGACATGTAAACTGCCCAGAAACCGAATCTGCTGACAGATCGCAAATCGGCCGATATCGCGTTTTCGGCCCTCAGAAGCGCCGAAATCGCGTTTTCTCGCTGAGCCCAGTGGACGGTGACTCGGTATGAAAACTGCACGGAGGAGCTGTTTTATCGTTTCTACCGTGCAGTTCGACATGTAAACTGCCCAGAAACCGAATCTGCTGACAGATCGCAAATCGGCCGATATCGCGTTTTCGGCCCTCAGAAGCGCCGAAATCGCGTTTTCTCGCTGAGCCCAGTGGACGGTGACTCGGTATGAAAACTGCACGGAGGAGCTGTTTTATCGTTTCTACCGTGCAGTTCGACATGTAAACTGCCCAGAAACCGAATCTGCTGACAGATCGCAAATCGGCCGATATCGCGTTTTCGGCCCTCAGAAGCGCCGAAATCGCGTTTTCTCGCTGAGCCCAGTGGACGGTGACTCGGTATGAAAACTGCACGGAGGAGCTGTTTTATCGTTTCTACCGTGCAGTTCGACATGTAAACTGCCCAGAAACCGAATCTGCTGACAGATCGAAAATCGGCCGATATCGCGTTTTCGGCCCTCAGAAGCGCCGAAATCGCGTTTTCTCGCTGAGCCCAGTGGACGGTGACTCGGTATGAAAACTGCACGGAGGAGCTGTTTTATCGTTTCTACCGTGCAGTTCGACATGTAAACTGCCCAGAAACCGAATCTGCTGACAGATCGCAAATCGGCCGATATCGCGTTTTCGGCCCTCAGAAGCGCCGAAATCGCGTTTTCTCGCTGAGCCCAGTGGACGGTGACTCGGTATGAAAACTGCACGGAGGAGCTGTTTTATCGTTTCTACCGTGCAGTTCGACATGTAAACTGCCCAGAAACCGAATCTGCTGACAGATCGCAAATCGGCCGATATCGCGTTTTCGGCCCTCAGAAGCGCCGAAATCGCGTTTTCTCGCTGAGCCCAGTGGACGGTGACTCGGTATGAAAACTGCACGGAGGAGCTGTTTTATCGTTTCTACCGTGCAGTTCGACATGTAAACTGCCCAGAAACCGAATCTGCTGACAGATCGAAAATCGGCCGATATCGCGTTTTCGGCCCTCAGAAGCGCCGAAATCGCGTTTTCTCGCTGAGCCCAGTGGACGGTGACTCGGTATGAAAACTGCACGGAGGAGCTGTTTTATCGTTTCTACCGTGCAGTTCGACATGTAAACTGCCCAGAAACCGAATCTGCTGACAGATCGCAAATCGGCCGATATCGCGTTTTCGGCCCTCAGAAGCGCCGAAATCGCGTTTTCTCGCTGAGCCCAGTGGACGGTGACTCGGTATGAAAACTGCACGGAGGAGCTGTTTTATCGTTTCTACCGTGCAGTTCGACATGTAAACTGCCCAGAAACCGAATCTGCTGACAGATCGAAAATCGGCCGATATCGCGTTTTCGGCCCTCAGAAGCGCCGAAATCGCGTTTTCTCGCTGAGCCCAGTGGACGGTGACTCGGTATGAAAACTGCACGGAGGAGCTGTTTTATCGTTTCTACCGTGCAGTTCGACATGTAAACTGCCCAGAAACCGAATCTGCTGACAGATCGCAAATCGGCCGATATCGCGTTTTCGGCCCTCAGAAGCGCCGAAATCGCGTTTTCTCGCTGAGCCCAGTGGACGGTGACTCGGTATGAAAACTGCACGGAGGAGCTGTTTTATCGTTTCTACCGTGCAGTTCGACATGTAAACTGCCCAGAAACCGAATCTGCTGACAGATCGAAAATCGGCCGATATCGCGTTTTCGGCCCTCAGAAGCGCCGAAATCGCGTTTTCTCGCTGAGCCCAGTGGACGGTGACTCGGTATGAAAACTGCACGGAGGAGCTGTTTTATCGTTTCTACCGTGCAGTTCGACATGTAAACTGCCCAGAAACCGAATCTGCTGACAGATCGCAAATCGGCCGATATCGCGTTTTCGGCCCTCAGAAGCGCCGAAATCGCGTTTTCTCGCTGAGCCCAGTGGACGGTGACTCGGTATGAAAACTGCACGGAGGAGCTGTTTTATCGTTTCTACCGTGCAGTTCGACATGTAAACTGCCCAGAAACCGAATCTGCTGACAGATCGCAAATCGGCCGATATCGCGTTTTCGGCCCTCAGAAGCGCCGAAATCGCGTTTTCTCGCTGAGCCCAGTGGACGGTGACTCGGTATGAAAACTGCACGGAGGAGCTGTTTTATCGTTTCTACCGTGCAGTTCGACATGTAAACTGCCCAGAAACCGAATCTGCTGACAGATCGCAAATCGGCCGATATCGCGTTTTCGGCCCTCAGAAGCGCCGAAATCGCGTTTTCTCGCTGAGCCCAGTGGACGGTGACTCGGTATGAAAACTGCACGGAGGAGCTGTTTTATCGTTTCTACCGTGCAGTTCGACATGTAAACTGCCCAGAAACCGAATCTGCTGACAGATCGAAAATCGGCCGATATCGCGTTTTCGGCCCTCAGAAGCGCCGAAATCGCGTTTTCTCGCTGAGCCCAGTGGACGGTGACTCGGTATGAAAACTGCACGGAGGAGCTGTTTTATCGTTTCTACCGTGCAGTTCGACATGTAAACTGCCCAGAAACCGAATCTGCTGACAGATCGAAAATCGGCCGATATCGCGTTTTCGGCCCTCAGAAGCGCCGAAATCGCGTTTTCTCGCTGAGCCCAGTGGACGGTGACTCGGTATGAAAACTGCACGGAGGAGCTGTTTTATCGTTTCTACCGTGCAGTTCGACATGTAAACTGCCCAGAAACCGAATCTGCTGACAGATCGCAAATCGGCCGATATCGCGTTTTCGGCCCTCAGAAGCGCCGAAATCGCGTTTTCTCGCTGAGCCCAGTGGACGGTGACTCGGTATGAAAACTGCACGGAGGAGCTGTTTTATCGTTTCTACCGTGCAGTTCGACATGTAAACTGCCCAGAAACCGAATCTGCTGACAGATCGCAAATCGGCCGATATCGCGTTTTCGGCCCTCAGAAGCGCCGAAATCGCGTTTTCTCGCTGAGCCCAGTGGACGGTGACTCGGTATGAAAACTGCACGGAGGAGCTGTTTTATCGTTTCTACCGTGCAGTTCGACATGTAAACTGCCCAGAAACCGAATCTGCTGACAGATCGCAAATCGGCCGATATCGCGTTTTCGGCCCTCAGAAGCGCCGAAATCGCGTTTTCTCGCTGAGCCCAGTGGACGGTGACTCGGTATGAAAACTGCACGGAGGAGCTGTTTTATCGTTTCTACCGTGCAGTTCGACATGTAAACTGCCCAGAAACCGAATCTGCTGACAGATCGAAAATCGGCCGATATCGCGTTTTCGGCCCTCAGAAGCGCCGAAATCGCGTTTTCTCGCTGAGCCCAGTGGACGGTGACTCGGTGAAAACTGCACGGAGGAGCTGTTTTATCGTTTCTACCGTGCAGTTCGACATGTAAACTGCCCAGAAACCGAATCTGCTGACAGATCGCAAATCGGCCGATATCGCGTTTTCGGCCCTCAGAAGCGCCGAAATCGCGTTTTCTCGCTGAGCCCAGTGGACGGTGACTCGGTATGAAAACTGCACGGAGGAGCTGTTTTATCGTTTCTACCGTGCAGTTCGACATGTAAACTGCCCAGAAACCGAATCTGCTGACAGATCGCAAATCGGCCGATATCGCGTTTTCGGCCCTCAGAAGCGCCGAAATCGCGTTTTCTCGCTGAGCCCAGTGGACGGTGACTCGGTATGAAAACTGCACGGAGGAGCTGTTTTATCGTTTCTACCGTGCAGTTCGACATGTAAACTGCCCAGAAACCGAATCTGCTGACAGATCGCAAATCGGCCGATATCGCGTTTTCGGCCCTCAGAAGCGCCGAAATCGCGTTTTCTCGCTGAGCCCAGTGGACGGTGACTCGGTATGAAAACTGCACGGAGGAGCTGTTTTATCGTTTCTACCGTGCAGTTCGACATGTAAACTGCCCAGAAACCGAATCTGCTGACAGATCGCAAATCGGCCGATATCGCGTTTTCGGCCCTCAGAAGCGCCGAAATCGCGTTTTCTCGCTGAGCCCAGTGGACGGTGACTCGGTATGAAAACTGCACGGAGGAGCTGTTTTATCGTTTCTACCGTGCAGTTCGACATGTAAACTGCCCAGAAACCGAATCTGCTGACAGATCGCAAATCGGCCGATATCGCGTTTTCGGCCCTCAGAAGCGCCGAAATCGCGTTTTCTCGCTGAGCCCAGTGGACGGTGACTCGGTATGAAAACTGCACGGAGGAGCTGTTTTATCGTTTCTACCGTGCAGTTCGACATGTAAACTGCCCAGAAACCGAATCTGCTGACAGATCGCAAATCGGCCGATATCGCGTTTTCGGCCCTCAGAAGCGCCGAAATCGCGTTTTCTCGCTGAGCCCAGTGGACGGTGACTCGGTATGAAAACTGCACGGAGGAGCTGTTTTATCGTTTCTACCGTGCAGTTCGACATGTAAACTGCCCAGAAACCGAATCTGCTGACAGATCGCAAATCGGCCGATATCGCGTTTTCGGCCCTCAGAAGCGCCGAAATCGCGTTTTCTCGCTGAGCCCAGTGGACGGTGACTCGGTATGAAAACTGCACGGAGGAGCTGTTTTATCGTTTCTACCGTGCAGTTCGACATGTAAACTGCCCAGAAACCGAATCTGCTGACAGATCGAAAATCGGCCGATATCGCGTTTTCGGCCCTCAGAAGCGCCGAAATCGCGTTTTCTCGCTGAGCCCAGTGGACGGTGACTCGGTATGAAAACTGCACGGAGGAGCTGTTTTATCGTTTCTACCGTGCAGTTCGACATGTAAACTGCCCAGAAACCGAATCTGCTGACAGATCGCAAATCGGCCGATATCGCGTTTTCGGCCCTCAGAAGCGCCGAAATCGCGTTTTCTCGCTGAGCCCAGTGGACGGTGACTCGGTATGAAAACTGCACGGAGGAGCTGTTTTATCGTTTCTACCGTGCAGTTCGACATGTAAACTGCCCAGAAACCGAATCTGCTGACAGATCGCAAATCGGCCGATATCGCGTTTTCGGCCCTCAGAAGCGCCGAAATCGCGTTTTCTCGCTGAGCCCAGTGGACGGTGACTCGGTATGAAAACTGCACGGAGGAGCTGTTTTATCGTTTCTACCGTGCAGTTCGACATGTAAACTGCCCAGAAACCGAATCTGCTGACAGATCGCAAATCGGCCGATATCGCGTTTTCGGCCCTCAGAAGCGCCGAAATCGCGTTTTCTCGCTGAGCCCAGTGGACGGTGACTCGGTATGAAAACTGCACGGAGGAGCTGTTTTATCGTTTCTACCGTGCAGTTCGACATGTAAACTGCCCAGAAACCGAATCTGCTGACAGATCGAAATCGGCCGATATCGCGTTTTCGGCCCTGAGCGCCGATATCGCGTTTTCGGCCCTCAGAAGCGCCGAAATCGCGTTTTCTCGCTGAGCCCAGTGGACGGTGACTCGGTATGAAAACTGCACGGAGGAGCTGTTTTATCGTTTCTACCGTGCAGTTCGACATGTAAACTGCCCAGAAACCGAATCTGCTGACAGATCGCAAATCGGCCGATATCGCGTTTTCGGCCCTCAGAAGCGCCGAAATCGCGTTTTCTCGCTGAGCCCAGTGGACGGTGACTCGGTATGAAAACTGCACGGAGGAGCTGTTTTATCGTTTCTACCGTGCAGTTCGACATGTAAACTGCCCAGAAACCGAATCTGCTGACAGATCGAAAATCGGCCGATATCGCGTTTTCGGCCCTCAGAAGCGCCGAAATCGCGTTTTCTCGCTGAGCCCAGTGGACGGTGACTCGGTATGAAAACTGCACGGAGGAGCTGTTTTATCGTTTCTACCGTGCAGTTCGACATGTAAACTGCCCAGAAACCGAATCTGCTGACAGATCGCAAATCGGCCGATATCGCGTTTTCGGCCCTCAGAAGCGCCGAAATCGCGTTTTCTCGCTGAGCCCAGTGGACGGTGACTCGGTATGAAAACTGCACGGAGGAGCTGTTTTATCGTTTCTACCGTGCAGTTCGACATGTAAACTGCCCAGAAACCGAATCTGCTGACAGATCGCAAATCGGCCGATATCGCGTTTTCGGCCCTCAGAAGCGCCGAAATCGCGTTTTCTCGCTGAGCCGAGTGGACGGTGACTCGGTATGAAAACTGCACGGAGGAGCTGTTTTATCGTTTCTACCGTGCAGTTCGACATGTAAACTGCCCAGAAACCGAATCTGCTGACAGATCGCAAATCGGCCATATCGCGTTTTCGGCCCTCAGAAGCGCCGAAATCGCGTTTTCTCGCTGAGCCCAGTGGACGGTGACTCGGTATGAAAACTGCACGGAGGAGCTGTTTTATCGTTTCTACCGTGCAGTTCGACATGTAAACTGCCCAGAAACCGAATCTGCTGACAGATCGCAAATCGGCCGATATCGCGTTTTCGGCCCTCAGAAGCGCCGAAATCGCGTTTTCTCGCTGAGCCCAGTGGACGGTGACTCGGTATGAAAACTGCACGGAGGAGCTGTTTTATCGTTTCTACCGTGCAGTTCGACATGTAAACTGCCCAGAAACCGAATCTGCTGACAGATCGAAAATCGGCCGATATCGCGTTTTCGGCCCTCAGAAGCGCCGAAATCGCGTTTTCTCGCTGAGCCCAGTGGACGGTGACTCGGTATGAAAACTGCACGGAGGAGCTGTTTTATCGTTTCTACCGTGCAGTTCGACATGTAAACTGCCCAGAAACCGAATCTGCTGACAGATCGCAAATCGGCCGATATCGCGTTTTCGGCCCTCAGAAGCGCCGAAATCGCGTTTTCTCGCTGAGCCCAGTGGACGGTGACTCGGTATGAAAACTGCACGGAGGAGCTGTTTTATCGTTTCTACCGTGCAGTTCGACATGTAAACTGCCCAGAAACCGAATCTGCTGACAGATCGCAAATCGGCCGATATCGCGTTTTCGGCCCTCAGACGCGCCGAAATCGCGTTTTCTCGCTGAGCCCAGTGGACGGTGACTCGGTAGGAAAACTGCACGGAGGAGCTGTTTTATCGTTTCTACCGTGCAGTTCGACATGCAAACTGCCCAGAAACCGAATCTGTTGACAGATCGAAAATCGGCCGATATCGCGTTTTCGGCCCTCAGGAAGCGCCGAAATCGCGTTTTCTCGCTGAGCCCAGTGGACGGTGACTCGGTATGAAAAACTGCACGGAGGAGCTGTGTTATCGTTTCTACCGTGCAGGTCGACATGTAAACTGCCCAGAAACCGAATCTGCTGACAGATCGCAAATCAGCCAATATCGCGTTTTCGGCCCTCAGAGGCCGAAATCGCGTTTCTTTCCCGCGAGCCGAGTGGACGGTGACTGGTATGAAAACTGCACGGAGGAGCTGTTTTATCGTTTCTACCGTGCAGTTCGACATGTAAACTGCCCAGAAACCGAATCTGCTGATAGATCGCAAATCGGCCGATATCGCGTTTTCGGCCCTCAGAAGCGCCGAAATCGCGTTTTCTCGCTGAGCCCAGTGGACGGTGACTCGGTATGAAAACTGCACGGAGGAGCTGTGTTATCGTTTCTACCGTGCAGTTCGACATGTAAACTGCCCAGAAACCGAATCTGCTGCCAGATCGCAAATCGGCCGATATTGCGTTTTCGGCCCTCAGTAGCGCCGAAATCGCGTTTTCTCGCTGAGCCGAGTGGATGGTGACTCGGTATGAAAACTGCACGGAGGAGCTGTTTTATCGTTTCTACCGTGCAGTTCGACATGTAAACTGCCCAGAAACCGAATCTGCTGATAGATCGCAAATCAGCCGATATCGCGTTTTCGGCCCTCAGAAGCGCCGAAATCGCGTTTTCTCGCTGAGCCGAGTGGACGGTGACTCGGTATGAAAACTGCACGGAGGAGCTGTTTTATCGTTTCTACCGTGCAGTTCGACATGTATACTGCCCAGAAACCGAATCTGCTGACAGATCGAACGAAATCGCGTTTTCTCGCTGAGCCCAGTGGACGGTGACTCGGTATGAAAACTGCACGGAGGAGCTGTTTTATCGTTTCTACCGTGCAGTTCGACATGTAAACTGCCCAGAAACCGAATCTGCTGACAGATCGCAAATCGGCCGATATCGCGTTTTCGGCCCTCAGAAGCGCCGAAATCGCGTTTTCTCGCTGAGCCCAGTGGACGGTGACTCGGTATGAAAACTGCACGGAGGAGCTGTTTATCGTTTCTACCGTGCAGTTCGACATGTAAACTGCCCAGAAACCGAATCTGCTGACAGATCGAAAATCGGCCGATATCGCGTTTTCGGCCCTCAGAAGCGCCGAAATCGCGTTTTCTCGCTGAGCCGAGTGGACGGTGACTCGGTATGAAAACTGCACGGAGGAGCTGTTTTATCGTTTCTACCGTGCAGTTCGACATGTAAACTGCCCAGAAACCGAATCTGCTGACAGATCGCAAATCGGCCGATATCGCGTTTTCGGCCCTCAGAAGCGCCGAAATCGCGTTTTCTCGCTGAGCCCAGTGGACGGTGACTCGGTATGAAAACTGCACGGAGGAGCTGTTTTATCGTTTCTACGGTGCAGTTAGACATGTAAACTGCCCAGAATCTGCTGACAGATCGCAAATCGGCCGATATCGCGTTTTCGGCCCTCAGAAGCGCCGAAATCGCGTTTTCTCGCTGAGCCTAGTGGACTGTAAACTGCCCAGAAACCGAATCTGCTGACAGATCGCAAATCGGCCGATATCGCGTTTTCGGCCCTCAGAAGCGCCGAAATCGCGTTTTCTCGCTGAGCCCAGTGGACGGTGACTCGGTATGAAAACTGCACGGAGGAGCTGTTTTATCGTTTCTACCGTGCAGTTCGACATGTAAACTGCCCAGAAACCGAATCTGCTGACAGATCGAAAATCGGCCGATATCGCGTTTTCGGCCCTCAGAAGCGCCGAAATCGCGTTTTCTCGCTGAGCCCAGTGGACGGTGACTCGGTATGAAAACTGCACGGAGGAGCTGTTTTATCGTTTCTACCGTGCAGTTCGACATGTAAACTGCCCAGAAACCGAATCTGCTGACAGATCGCAAATCGGCCGATATCGCGTTTTCGGCCCTCAGAAGCGCCGAAATCGCGTTTTCTCGCTGAGCCCAGTGGACGGTGACTCGGTATGAAAACTGCACGGAGGAGCTGTTTTATCGTTTCTACCGTGCAGTTCGACATGTAAACTGCCCAGAAACCGAATCTGCTGACAGATCGCAAATCGGCCGATATCGCGTTTTCGGCCCTCAGAAGCGCCGAAATCGCGTTTTCTCGCTGAGCCCAGTGGACGGTGACTCGGTATGAAAACTGCACGGAGGAGCTGTTTTATCGTTTCTACCGTGCAGTTCGACATGTAAACTGCCCAGAAACCGAATCTGCTGACAGATCGCAAATCGGCCGATATCGCGTTTTCGGCCCTCAGAAGCGCCGAAATCGCGTTTTCTCGCTGAGCCCAGTGGACGGTGACTCGGTATGAAAACTGCACGGAGGAGCTGTTTTATCGTTTCTACCGTGCAGTTCGACATGTAAACTGCCCAGAAACCGAATCTGCTGACAGATCGAAAATCGGCCGATATCGCGTTTTCGGCCCTCAGAAGCGCCGAAATCGCGTTTTCTCGCTGAGCCGAGTGGACGGTGACTCGGTATGAAAACTGCACGGAGGAGCTGTTTTATCGTTTCTACCGTGCAGTTCGACATGTAAACTGCCCAGAAACCGAATCTGCTGACAGATCGCAAATCGGCCGATATCGCGTTTTCGGCCCTCAGAAGCGCCGAAATCGCGTTTTCTCGCTGAGCCCAGTGGACGGTGACTCGGTATGAAAACTGCACGGAGGAGCTGTTTTATCGTTTCTACCGTGCAGTTCGACATGTAAACTGCCCAGAAACCGAATCTGCTGACAGATCGAAAATCGGCCGATATCGCGTTTTCGGCCCTCAGAAGCGCCGAAATCGCGTTTTCTCGCTGAGCCGAGTGGACGGTGACTCGGTATGAAAACTGCACGGAGGAGCTGTTTTATCGTTTCTACCGTGCAGTTCGACATGTAAACTGCCCAGAAACCGAATCTGCTGACAGATCGCAAATCGGCCGATATCGCGTTTTCGGCCCTCAGAAGCGCCGAAATCGCGTTTTCTCGCTGAGCCCAGTGGACGGTGACTCGGTATGAAAACTGCACGGAGGAGCTGTTTTATCGTTTCTACCGTGCAGTTCGACATGTAAACTGCCCAGAAACCGAATCTGCTGACAGATCGAAAATCGGCCGATATCGCGTTTTCGGCCCTCAGAAGCGCCGAAATCGCGTTTTCTCGCTGAGCCCAGTGGACGGTGACTCGGTATGAAAACTGCACGGAGGAGCTGTTTTATCGTTTCTACCGTGCAGTTCGACATGTAAACTGCCCAGAAACCGAATCTGCTGACAGATCGCAAATCGGCCGATATCGCGTTTTCGGCCCTCAGAAGCGCCGAAATCGCGTTTTCTCGCTGAGCCCAGTGGACGGTGACTCGGTATGAAAACTGCACGGAGGAGCTGTTTTATCGTTTCTACCGTGCAGTTCGACATGTAAACTGCCCAGAAACCGAATCTGCTGACAGATCGCAAATCGGCCGATATCGCGTTTTCGGCCCTCAGAAGCGCCGAAATCGCGTTTTCTCGCTGAGCCCAGTGGACGGTGACTCGGTATGAAAACTGCACGGAGGAGCTGTTTTATCGTTTCTACCGTGCAGTTCGACATGTAAACTGCCCAGAAACCGAATCTGCTGACAGATCGAAAATCGGCCGATATCGCGTTTTCGGCCCTCAGAAGCGCCGAAATCGCGTTTTCTCGCTGAGCCCAGTGGACGGTGACTCGGTATGAAAACTGCACGGAGGAGCTGTTTTATCGTTTCTACCGTGCAGTTCGACATGTAAACTGCCCAGAAACCGAATCTGCTGACAGATCGCAAATCGGCCGATATCGCGTTTTCGGCCCTCAGAAGCGCCGAAATCGCGTTTTCTCGCTGAGCCCAGTGGACGGTGACTCGGTATGAAAACTGCACGGAGGAGCTGTTTTATCGTTTCTACCGTGCAGTTCGACATGTAAACTGCCCAGAAACCGAATCTGCTGACAGATCGCAAATCGGCCGATATCGCGTTTTCGGCCCTCAGAAGCGCCGAAATCGCGTTTTCTCGCTGAGCCCAGTGGACGGTGACTCGGTATGAAAACTGCACGGAGGAGCTGTTTTATCGTTTCTACCGTGCAGTTCGACATGTAAACTGCCCAGAAACCGAATCTGCTGACAGATCGCAAATCGGCCGATATCGCGTTTTCGGCCCTCAGAAGCGCCGAAATCGCGTTTTCTCGCTGAGCCCAGTGGACGGTGACTCGGTATGAAAACTGCACGGAGGAGCTGTTTTATCGTTTCTACCGTGCAGTTCGACATGTAAACTGCCCAGAAACCGAATCTGCTGACAGATCGCAAATCGGCCGATATCGCGTTTTCGGCCCTCAGAAGCGCCGAAATCGCGTTTTCTCGCTGAGCCCAGTGGACGGTGACTCGGTATGAAAACTGCACGGAGGAGCTGTTTTATCGTTTCTACCGTGCAGTTCGACATGTAAACTGCCCAGAAACCGAATCTGCTGACAGATCGAAAATCGGCCGATATCGCGTTTTCGGCCCTCAGAAGCGCCGAAATCGCGTTTTCTCGCTGAGCCCAGTGGACGGTGACTCGGTATGAAAACTGCACGGAGGAGCTGTTTTATCGTTTCTACCGTGCAGTTCGACATGTAAACTGCCCAGAAACCGAATCTGCTGACAGATCGCAAATCGGCCGATATCGCGTTTTCGGCCCTCAGAAGCGCCGAAATCGCGTTTTCTCGCTGAGCCCAGTGGACGGTGACTCGGTATGAAAACTGCACGGAGGAGCTGTTTTATCGTTTCTACCGTGCAGTTCGACATGTAAACTGCCCAGAAACCGAATCTGCTGACAGATCGCAAATCGGCCGATATCGCGTTTTCGGCCCTCAGAAGCGCCGAAATCGCGTTTTCTCGCTGAGCCCAGTGGACGGTGACTCGGTATGAAAACTGCACGGAGGAGCTGTTTTATCGTTTCTACCGTGCAGTTCGACATGTAAACTGCCCAGAAACCGAATCTGCTGACAGATCGCAAATCGGCCGATATCGCGTTTTCGGCCCTCAGAAGCGCCGAAATCGCGTTTTCTCGCTGAGCCCAGTGGACGGTGACTCGGTATGAAAACTGCACGGAGGAGCTGTTTTATCGTTTCTACCGTGCAGTTCGACATGTAAACTGCCCAGAAACCGAATCTGCTGACAGATCGCAAATCGGCCGATATCGCGTTTTCGGCCCTCAGAAGCGCCGAAATCGCGTTTTCTCGCTGAGCCCAGTGGACGGTGACTCGGTATGAAAACTGCACGGAGGAGCTGTTTTATCGTTTCTACCGTGCAGTTCGACATGTAAACTGCCCAGAAACCGAATCTGCTGACAGATCGCAAATCGGCCGATATCGCGTTTTCGGCCCTCAGAAGCGCCGAAATCGCGTTTTCTCGCTGAGCCCAGTGGACGGTGACTCGGTATGAAAACTGCACGGAGGAGCTGTTTTATCGTTTCTACCGTGCAGTTCGACATGTAAACTGCCCAGAAACCGAATCTGCTGACAGATCGCAAATCGGCCGATATCGCGTTTTCGGCCCTCAGAAGCGCCGAAATCGCGTTTTCTCGCTGAGCCCAGTGGACGGTGACTCGGTATGAAAACTGCACGGAGGAGCTGTTTTATCGTTTCTACCGTGCAGTTCGACATGTAAACTGCCCAGAAACCGAATCTGCTGACAGATCGCAAATCGGCCGATATCGCGTTTTCGGCCCTCAGAAGCGCCGAAATCGCGTTTTCTCGCTGAGCCCAGTGGACGGTGACTCGGTATGAAAACTGCACGGAGGAGCTGTTTTATCGTTTCTACCGTGCAGTTCGACATGTAAACTGCCCAGAAACCGAATCTGCTGACAGATCGCAAATCGGCCGATATCGCGTTTTCGGCCCTCAGAAGCGCCGAAATCGCGTTTTCTCGCTGAGCCCAGTGGACGGTGACTCGGTATGAAAACTGCACGGAGGAGCTGTTTTATCGTTTCTACCGTGCAGTTCGACATGTAAACTGCCCAGAAACCGAATCTGCTGACAGATCGCAAATCGGCCGATATCGCGTTTTCGGCCCTCAGAAGCGCCGAAATCGCGTTTTCTCGCTGAGCCCAGTGGACGGTGACTCGGTATGAAAACTGCACGGAGGAGCTGTTTTATCGTTTCTACCGTGCAGTTCGACATGTAAACTGCCCAGAAACCGAATCTGCTGACAGATCGCAAATCGGCCGATATCGCGTTTTCGGCCCTCAGAAGCGCCGAAATCGCGTTTTCTCGCTGAGCCCAGTGGACGGTGACTCGGTATGAAAACTGCACGGAGGAGCTGTTTTATCGTTTCTACCGTGCAGTTCGACATGTAAACTGCCCAGAAACCGAATCTGCTGACAGATCGCAAATCGGCCGATATCGCGTTTTCGGCCCTCAGAAGCGCCGAAATCGCGTTTTCTCGCTGAGCCCAGTGGACGGTGACTCGGTATGAAAACTGCACGGAGGAGCTGTTTTATCGTTTCTACCGTGCAGTTCGACATGTAAACTGCCCAGAAACCGAATCTGCTGACAGATCGCAAATCGGCCGATATCGCGTTTTCGGCCCTCAGAAGCGCCGAAATCGCGTTTTCTCGCTGAGCCCAGTGGACGGTGACTCGGTATGAAAACTGCACGGAGGAGCTGTTTTATCGTTTCTACCGTGCAGTTCGACATGTAAACTGCCCAGAAACCGAATCTGCTGACAGATCGAAAATCGGCCGATATCGCGTTTTCGGCCCTCAGAAGCGCCGAAATCGCGTTTTCTCGCTGAGCCCAGTGGACGGTGACTCGGTATGAAAACTGCACGGAGGAGCTGTTTTATCGTTTCTACCGTGCAGTTCGACATGTAAACTGCCCAGAAACCGAATCTGCTGACAGATCGCAAATCGGCCGATATCGCGTTTTCGGCCCTCAGAAGCGCCGAAATCGCGTTTTCTCGCTGAGCCCAGTGGACGGTGACTCGGTATGAAAACTGCACGGAGGAGCTGTTTTATCGTTTCTACCGTGCAGTTCGACATGTAAACTGCCCAGAAACCGAATCTGCTGACAGATCGCAAATCGGCCGATATCGCGTTTTCGGCCCTCAGAAGCGCCGAAATCGCGTTTTCTCGCTGAGCCCAGTGGACGGTGACTCGGTATGAAAACTGCACGGAGGAGCTGTTTTATCGTTTCTACCGTGCAGTTCGACATGTAAACTGCCCAGAAACCGAATCTGCTGACAGATCGCAAATCGGCCGATATCGCGTTTTCGGCCCTCAGAAGCGCCGAAATCGCGTTTTCTCGCTGAGCCCAGTGGACGGTGACTCGGTATGAAAACTGCACGGAGGAGCTGTTTTATCGTTTCTACCGTGCAGTTCGACATGTAAACTGCCCAGAAACCGAATCTGCTGACAGATCGCAAATCGGCCGATATCGCGTTTTCGGCCCTCAGAAGCGCCGAAATCGCGTTTTCTCGCTGAGCCCAGTGGACGGTGACTCGGTATGAAAACTGCACGGAGGAGCTGTTTTATCGTTTCTACCGTGCAGTTCGACATGTAAACTGCCCAGAAACCGAATCTGCTGACAGATCGCAAATCGGCCGATATCGCGTTTTCGGCCCTCAGAAGCGCCGAAATCGCGTTTTCTCGCTGAGCCCAGTGGACGGTGACTCGGTATGAAAACTGCACGGAGGAGCTGTTTTATCGTTTCTACCGTGCAGTTCGACATGTAAACTGCCCAGAAACCGAATCTGCTGACAGATCGCAAATCGGCCGATATCGCGTTTTCGGCCCTCAGAAGCGCCGAAATCGCGTTTTCTCGCTGAGCCCAGTGGACGGTGACTCGGTATGAAAACTGCACGGAGGAGCTGTTTTATCGTTTCTACCGTGCAGTTCGACATGTAAACTGCCCAGAAACCGAATCTGCTGACAGATCGCAAATCGGCCGATATCGCGTTTTCGGCCCTCAGAAGCGCCGAAATCGCGTTTTCTCGCTGAGCCCAGTGGACGGTGACTCGGTATGAAAACTGCACGGAGGAGCTGTTTTATCGTTTCTACCGTGCAGTTCGACATGTAAACTGCCCAGAAACCGAATCTGCTGACAGATCGAAAATCGGCCGATATCGCGTTTTCGGCCCTCAGAAGCGCCGAAATCGCGTTTTCTCGCTGAGCCCAGTGGACGGTGACTCGGTATGAAAACTGCACGGAGGAGCTGTTTTATCGTTTCTACCGTGCAGTTCGACATGTAAACTGCCCAGAAACCGAATCTGCTGACAGATCGCAAATCGGCCGATATCGCGTTTTCGGCCCTCAGAAGCGCCGAAATCGCGTTTTCTCGCTGAGCCCAGTGGACGGTGACTCGGTATGAAAACTGCACGGAGGAGCTGTTTTATCGTTTCTACCGTGCAGTTCGACATGTAAACTGCCCAGAAACCGAATCTGCTGACAGATCGCAAATCGGCCGATATCGCGTTTTCGGCCCTCAGAAGCGCCGAAATCGCGTTTTCTCGCTGAGCCCAGTGGACGGTGACTCGGTATGAAAACTGCACGGAGGAGCTGTTTTATCGTTTCTACCGTGCAGTTCGACATGTAAACTGCCCAGAAACCGAATCTGCTGACAGATCGCAAATCGGCCGATATCGCGTTTTCGGCCCTCAGAAGCGCCGAAATCGCGTTTTCTCGCTGAGCCCAGTGGACGGTGACTCGGTATGAAAACTGCACGGAGGAGCTGTTTTATCGTTTCTACCGTGCAGTTCGACATGTAAACTGCCCAGAAACCGAATCTGCTGACAGATCGCAAATCGGCCGATATCGCGTTTTCGGCCCTCAGAAGCGCCGAAATCGCGTTTTCTCGCTGAGCCCAGTGGACGGTGACTCGGTATGAAAACTGCACGGAGGAGCTGTTTTATCGTTTCTACCGTGCAGTTCGACATGTAAACTGCCCAGAAACCGAATCTGCTGACAGATCGCAAATCGGCCGATATCGCGTTTTCGGCCCTCAGAAGCGCCGAAATCGCGTTTTCTCGCTGAGCCCAGTGGACGGTGACTCGGTATGAAAACTGCACGGAGGAGCTGTTTTATCGTTTCTACCGTGCAGTTCGACATGTAAACTGCCCAGAAACCGAATCTGCTGACAGATCGCAAATCGGCCGATATCGCGTTTTCGGCCCTCAGAAGCGCCGAAATCGCGTTTTCTCGCTGAGCCCAGTGGACGGTGACTCGGTATGAAAACTGCACGGAGGAGCTGTTTTATCGTTTCTACCGTGCAGTTCGACATGTAAACTGCCCAGAAACCGAATCTGCTGACAGATCGCAAATCGGCCGATATCGCGTTTTCGGCCCTCAGAAGCGCCGAAATCGCGTTTTCTCGCTGAGCCCAGTGGACGGTGACTCGGTATGAAAACTGCACGGAGGAGCTGTTTTATCGTTTCTACCGTGCAGTTCGACATGTAAACTGCCCAGAAACCGAATCTGCTGACAGATCGCAAATCGGCCGATATCGCGTTTTCGGCCCTCAGAAGCGCCGAAATCGCGTTTTCTCGCTGAGCCCAGTGGACGGTGACTCGGTATGAAAACTGCACGGAGGAGCTGTTTTATCGTTTCTACCGTGCAGTTCGACATGTAAACTGCCCAGAAACCGAATCTGCTGACAGATCGCAAATCGGCCGATATCGCGTTTTCGGCCCTCAGAAGCGCCGAAATCGCGTTTTCTCGCTGAGCCCAGTGGACGGTGACTCGGTATGAAAACTGCACGGAGGAGCTGTTTTATCGTTTCTACCGTGCAGTTCGACATGTAAACTGCCCAGAAACCGAATCTGCTGACAGATCGCAAATCGGCCGATATCGCGTTTTCGGCCCTCAGAAGCGCCGAAATCGCGTTTTCTCGCTGAGCCCAGTGGACGGTGACTCGGTATGAAAACTGCACGGAGGAGCTGTTTTATCGTTTCTACCGTGCAGTTCGACATGTAAACTGCCCAGAAACCGAATCTGCTGACAGATCGCAAATCGGCCGATATCGCGTTTTCGGCCCTCAGAAGCGCCGAAATCGCGTTTTCTCGCTGAGCCCAGTGGACGGTGACTCGGTATGAAAACTGCACGGAGGAGCTGTTTTATCGTTTCTACCGTGCAGTTCACATGTAAACTGCCCAGAAACCGAATCTGCTGACAGATCGCAAATCGGCCGATATCGCGTTTTCGGCCCTCAGAAGCGCCGAAATCGCGTTTTCTCGCTGAGCCCAGTGGACGGTGACTCGGTATGAAAACTGCACGGAGGAGCTGTTTTATCGTTTCTACCGTGCAGTTCGACATGTAAACTGCCCAGAAACCGAATCTGCTGACAGATCGCAAATCGGCCGATATCGCGTTTTCGGCCCTCAGAAGCGCCGAAATCGCGTTTTCTCGCTGAGCCCAGTGGACGGTGACTCGGTATGAAAACTGCACGGAGGAGCTGTTTTATCGTTTCTACCGTGCAGTTCGACATGTAAACTGCCCAGAAACCGAATCTGCTGACAGATCGCAAATCGGCCGATATCGCGTTTTCGGCCCTCAGAAGCGCCGAAATCGCGTTTTCTCGCTGAGCCCAGTGGACGGTGACTCGGTATGAAAACTGCACGGAGGAGCTGTTTTATCGTTTCTACCGTGCAGTTCGACATGTAAACTGCCCAGAAACCGAATCTGCTGACAGATCGCAAATCGGCCGATATCGCGTTTTCGGCCCTCAGAAGCGCCGAAATCGCGTTTTCTCGCTGAGCCCAGTGGACGGTGACTCGGTATGAAAACTGCACGGAGGAGCTGTTTTATCGTTTCTACCGTGCAGTTCGACATGTAAACTGCCCAGAAACCGAATCTGCTGACAGATCGCAAATCGGCCGATATCGCGTTTTCGGCCCTCAGAAGCGCCGAAATCGCGTTTTCTCGCTGAGCCCAGTGGACGGTGACTCGGTATGAAAACTGCACGGAGGAGCTGTTTTATCGTTTCTACCGTGCAGTTCGACATGTAAACTGCCCAGAAACCGAATCTGCTGACAGATCGAAAATCGGCCGATATCGCGTTTTCGGCCCTCAGAAGCGCCGAAATCGCGTTTTCTCGCTGAGCCCAGTGGACGGTGACTCGGTATGAAAACTGCACGGAGGAGCTGTTTTATCGTTTCTACCGTGCAGTTCGACATGTAAACTGCCCAGAAACCGAATCTGCTGACAGATCGCAAATCGGCCGATATCGCGTTTTCGGCCCTCAGAAGCGCCGAAATCGCGTTTTCTCGCTGAGCCCAGTGGACGGTGACTCGGTATGAAAACTGCACGGAGGAGCTGTTTTATCGTTTCTACCGTGCAGTTCGACATGTAAACTGCCCAGAAACCGAATCTGCTGACAGATCGAAAATCGGCCGATATCGCGTTTTCGGCCCTCAGAAGCGCCGAAATCGCGTTTTCTCGCTGAGCCCAGTGGACGGTGACTCGGTATGAAAACTGCACGGAGGAGCTGTTTTATCGTTTCTACCGTGCAGTTCGACATGTAAACTGCCCAGAAACCGAATCTGCTGACAGATCGCAAATCGGCCGATATCGCGTTTTCGGCCCTCAGAAGCGCCGAAATCGCGTTTTCTCGCTGAGCCCAGTGGACGGTGACTCGGTATGAAAACTGCACGGAGGAGCTGTTTTATCGTTTCTACCGTGCAGTTCGACATGTAAACTGCCCAGAAACCGAATCTGCTGACAGATCGCAAATCGGCCGATATCGCGTTTTCGGCCCTCAGAAGCGCCGAAATCGCGTTTTCTCGCTGAGCCCAGTGGACGGTGACTCGGTATGAAAACTGCACGGAGGAGCTGTTTTATCGTTTCTACCGTGCAGTTCGACATGTAAACTGCCCAGAAACCGAATCTGCTGACAGATCGCAAATCGGCCGATATCGCGTTTTCGGCCCTCAGAAGCGCCGAAATCGCGTTTTCTCGCTGAGCCCAGTGGACGGTGACTCGGTATGAAAACTGCACGGAGGAGCTGTTTTATCGTTTCTACCGTGCAGTTCGACATGTAAACTGCCCAGAAACCGAATCTGCTGACAGATCGCAAATCGGCCGATATCGCGTTTTCGGCCCTCAGAAGCGCCGAAATCGCGTTTTCTCGCTGAGCCCAGTGGACGGTGACTCGGTATGAAAACTGCACGGAGGAGCTGTTTTATCGTTTCTACCGTGCAGTTCGACATGTAAACTGCCCAGAAACCGAATCTGCTGACAGATCGCAAATCGGCCGATATCGCGTTTTCGGCCCTCAGAAGCGCCGAAATCGCGTTTTCTCGCTGAGCCCAGTGGACGGTGACTCGGTATGAAAACTGCACGGAGGAGCTGTTTTATCGTTTCTACCGTGCAGTTCGACATGTAAACTGCCCAGAAACCGAATCTGCTGACAGATCGCAAATCGGCCGATATCGCGTTTTCGGCCCTCAGAAGCGCCGAAATCGCGTTTTCTCGCTGAGCCCAGTGGACGGTGACTCGGTATGAAAACTGCACGGAGGAGCTGTTTTATCGTTTCTACCGTGCAGTTCGACATGTAAACTGCCCAGAAACCGAATCTGCTGACAGATCGCAAATCGGCCGATATCGCGTTTTCGGCCCTCAGAAGCGCCGAAATCGCGTTTTCTCGCTGAGCCCAGTGGACGGTGACTCGGTATGAAAACTGCACGGAGGAGCTGTTTTATCGTTTCTACCGTGCAGTTCGACATGTAAACTGCCCAGAAACCGAATCTGCTGACAGATCGCAAATCGGCCGATATCGCGTTTTCGGCCCTCAGAAGCGCCGAAATCGCGTTTTCTCGCTGAGCCCAGTGGACGGTGACTCGGTATGAAAACTGCACGGAGGAGCTGTTTTATCGTTTCTACCGTGCAGTTCGACATGTAAACTGCCCAGAAACCGAATCTGCTGACAGATCGCAAATCGGCCGATATCGCGTTTTCGGCCCTCAGAAGCGCCGAAATCGCGTTTTCTCGCTGAGCCCAGTGGACGGTGACTCGGTATGAAAACTGCACGGAGGAGCTGTTTTATCGTTTCTACCGTGCAGTTCGACATGTAAACTGCCCAGAAACCGAATCTGCTGACAGATCGCAAATCGGCCGATATCGCGTTTTCGGCCCTCAGAAGCGCCGAAATCGCGTTTTCTCGCTGAGCCCAGTGGACGGTGACTCGGTATGAAAACTGCACGGAGGAGCTGTTTTATCGTTTCTACCGTGCAGTTCGACATGTAAACTGCCCAGAAACCGAATCTGCTGACAGATCGCAAATCGGCCGATATCGCGTTTTCGGCCCTCAGAAGCGCCGAAATCGCGTTTTCTCGCTGAGCCCAGTGGACGGTGACTCGGTATGAAAACTGCACGGAGGAGCTGTTTTATCGTTTCTACCGTGCAGTTCGACATGTAAACTGCCCAGAAACCGAATCTGCTGACAGATCGCAAATCGGCCGATATCGCGTTTTCGGCCCTCAGAAGCGCCGAAATCGCGTTTTCTCGCTGAGCCCAGTGGACGGTGACTCGGTATGAAAACTGCACGGAGGAGCTGTTTTATCGTTTCTACCGTGCAGTTCGACATGTAAACTGCCCAGAAACCGAATCTGCTGACAGATCGCAAATCGGCCGATATCGCGTTTTCGGCCCTCAGAAGCGCCGAAATCGCGTTTTCTCGCTGAGCCCAGTGGACGGTGACTCGGTATGAAAACTGCACGGAGGAGCTGTTTTATCGTTTCTACCGTGCAGTTCGACATGTAAACTGCCCAGAAACCGAATCTGCTGACAGATCGCAAATCGGCCGATATCGCGTTTTCGGCCCTCAGAAGCGCCGAAATCGCGTTTTCTCGCTGAGCCCAGTGGACGGTGACTCGGTATGAAAACTGCACGGAGGAGCTGTTTTATCGTTTCTACCGTGCAGTTCGACATGTAAACTGCCCAGAAACCGAATCTGCTGACAGATCGCAAATCGGCCGATATCGCGTTTTCGGCCCTCAGAAGCGCCGAAATCGCGTTTTCTCGCTGAGCCCAGTGGACGGTGACTCGGTATGAAAACTGCACGGAGGAGCTGTTTTATCGTTTCTACCGTGCAGTTCGACATGTAAACTGCCCAGAAACCGAATCTGCTGACAGATCGAAAATCGGCCGATATCGCGTTTTCGGCCCTCAGAAGCGCCGAAATCGCGTTTTCTCGCTGAGCCCAGTGGACGGTGACTCGGTATGAAAACTGCACGGAGGAGCTGTTTTATCGTTTCTACCGTGCAGTTCGACATGTAAACTGCCCAGAAACCGAATCTGCTGACAGATCGCAAATCGGCCGATATCGCGTTTTCGGCCCTCAGAAGCGCCGAAATCGCGTTTTCTCGCTGAGCCCAGTGGACGGTGACTCGGTATGAAAACTGCACGGAGGAGCTGTTTTATCGTTTCTACCGTGCAGTTCGACATGTAAACTGCCCAGAAACCGAATCTGCTGACAGATCGCAAATCGGCCGATATCGCGTTTTCGGCCCTCAGAAGCGCCGAAATCGCGTTTTCTCGCTGAGCCCAGTGGACGGTGACTCGGTATGAAAACTGCACGGAGGAGCTGTTTTATCGTTTCTACCGTGCAGTTCGACATGTAAACTGCCCAGAAACCGAATCTGCTGACAGATCGCAAATCGGCCGATATCGCGTTTTCGGCCCTCAGAAGCGCCGAAATCGCGTTTTCTCGCTGAGCCCAGTGGACGGTGACTCGGTATGAAAACTGCACGGAGGAGCTGTTTTATCGTTTCTACCGTGCAGTTCGACATGTAAACTGCCCAGAAACCGAATCTGCTGACAGATCGCAAATCGGCCGATATCGCGTTTTCGGCCCTCAGAAGCGCCGAAATCGCGTTTTCTCGCTGAGCCCAGTGGACGGTGACTCGGTATGAAAACTGCACGGAGGAGCTGTTTTATCGTTTCTACCGTGCAGTTCGACATGTAAACTGCCCAGAAACCGAATCTGCTGACAGATCGCAAATCGGCCGATATCGCGTTTTCGGCCCTCAGAAGCGCCGAAATCGCGTTTTCTCGCTGAGCCCAGTGGACGGTGACTCGGTATGAAAACTGCACGGAGGAGCTGTTTTATCGTTTCTACCGTGCAGTTCGACATGTAAACTGCCCAGAAACCGAATCTGCTGACAGATCGCAAATCGGCCGATATCGCGTTTTCGGCCCTCAGAAGCGCCGAAATCGCGTTTTCTCGCTGAGCCCAGTGGACGGTGACTCGGTATGAAAACTGCACGGAGGAGCTGTTTTATCGTTTCTACCGTGCAGTTCGACATGTAAACTGCCCAGAAACCGAATCTGCTGACAGATCGCAAATCGGCCGATATCGCGTTTTCGGCCCTCAGAAGCGCCGAAATCGCGTTTTCTCGCTGAGCCCAGTGGACGGTGACTCGGTATGAAAACTGCACGGAGGAGCTGTTTTATCGTTTCTACCGTGCAGTTCGACATGTAAACTGCCCAGAAACCGAATCTGCTGACAGATCGAAAATCGCCGATATCGCGTTTTCGGCCCTCAGAAGCGCCGAAATCGCGTTTTCTCGCTGAGCCCAGTGGACGGTGACTCGGTATGAAAACTGCACGGAGGAGCTGTTTTATCGTTTCTACCGTGCAGTTCGACATGTAAACTGCCCAGAAACCGAATCTGCTGACAGATCGCAAATCGGCCGATATCGCGTTTTCGGCCCTCAGAAGCGCCGAAATCGCGTTTTCTCGCTGAGCCCAGTGGACGGTGACTCGGTATGAAAACTGCACGGAGGAGCTGTTTTATCGTTTCTACCGTGCAGTTCGACATGTAAACTGCCCAGAAACCGAATCTGCTGACAGATCGCAAATCGGCCGATATCGCGTTTTCGGCCCTCAGAAGCGCCGAAATCGCGTTTTCTCGCTGAGCCCAGTGGACGGTGACTCGGTATGAAAACTGCACGGAGGAGCTGTTTTATCGTTTCTACCGTGCAGTTCGACATGTAAACTGCCCAGAAACCGAATCTGCTGACAGATCGCAAATCGGCCGATATCGCGTTTTCGGCCCTCAGAAGCGCCGAAATCGCGTTTTCTCGCTGAGCCCAGTGGACGGTGACTCGGTATGAAAACTGCACGGAGGAGCTGTTTTATCGTTTCTACCGTGCAGTTCGACATGTAAACTGCCCAGAAACCGAATCTGCTGACAGATCGCAAATCGGCCGATATCGCGTTTTCGGCCCTCAGAAGCGCCGAAATCGCGTTTTCTCGCTGAGCCCAGTGGACGGTGACTCGGTATGAAAACTGCACGGAGGAGCTGTTTTATCGTTTCTACCGTGCAGTTCGACATGTAAACTGCCCAGAAACCGAATCTGCTGACAGATCGCAAATCGGCCGATATCGCGTTTTCGGCCCTCAGAAGCGCCGAAATCGCGTTTTCTCGCTGAGCCCAGTGGACGGTGACTCGGTATGAAAACTGCACGGAGGAGCTGTTTTATCGTTTCTACCGTGCAGTTCGACATGTAAACTGCCCAGAAACCGAATCTGCTGACAGATCGCAAATCGGCCGATATCGCGTTTTCGGCCCTCAGAAGCGCCGAAATCGCGTTTTCTCGCTGAGCCCAGTGGACGGTGACTCGGTATGAAAACTGCACGGAGGAGCTGTTTTATCGTTTCTACCGTGCAGTTCGACATGTAAACTGCCCAGAAACCGAATCTGCTGACAGATCGCAAATCGGCCGATATCGCGTTTTCGGCCCTCAGAAGCGCCGAAATCGCGTTTTCTCGCTGAGCCCAGTGGACGGTGACTCGGTATGAAAACTGCACGGAGGAGCTGTTTTATCGTTTCTACCGTGCAGTTCGACATGTAAACTGCCCAGAAACCGAATCTGCTGACAGATCGCAAATCGGCCGATATCGCGTTTTCGGCCCTCAGAAGCGCCGAAATCGCGTTTTCTCGCTGAGCCCAGTGGACGGTGACTCGGTATGAAAACTGCACGGAGGAGCTGTTTTATCGTTTCTACCGTGCAGTTCGACATGTAAACTGCCCAGAAACCGAATCTGCTGACAGATCGCAAATCGGCCGATATCGCGTTTTCGGCCCTCAGAAGCGCCGAAATCGCGTTTTCTCGCTGAGCCCAGTGGACGGTGACTCGGTATGAAAACTGCACGGAGGAGCTGTTTTATCGTTTCTACCGTGCAGTTCGACATGTAAACTGCCCAGAAACCGAATCTGCTGACAGATCGCAAATCGGCCGATATCGCGTTTTCGGCCCTCAGAAGCGCCGAAATCGCGTTTTCTCGCTGAGCCCAGTGGACGGTGACTCGGTATGAAAACTGCACGGAGGAGCTGTTTTATCGTTTCTACCGTGCAGTTCGACATGTAAACTGCCCAGAAACCGAATCTGCTGACAGATCGCAAATCGGCCGATATCGCGTTTTCGGCCCTCAGAAGCGCCGAAATCGCGTTTTCTCGCTGAGCCCAGTGGACGGTGACTCGGTATGAAAACTGCACGGAGGAGCTGTTTTATCGTTTCTACCGTGCAGTTCGACATGTAAACTGCCCAGAAACCGAATCTGCTGACAGATCGCAAATCGGCCGATATCGCGTTTTCGGCCCTCAGAAGCGCCGAAATCGCGTTTTCTCGCTGAGCCCAGTGGACGGTGACTCGGTATGAAAACTGCACGGAGGAGCTGTTTTATCGTTTCTACCGTGCAGTTCGACATGTAAACTGCCCAGAAACCGAATCTGCTGACAGATCGCAAATCGGCCGATATCGCGTTTTCGGCCCTCAGAAGCGCCGAAATCGCGTTTTCTCGCTGAGCCCAGTGGACGGTGACTCGGTATGAAAACTGCACGGAGGAGCTGTTTTATCGTTTCTACCGTGCAGTTCGACATGTAAACTGCCCAGAAACCGAATCTGCTGACAGATCGCAAATCGGCCGATATCGCGTTTTCGGCCCTCAGAAGCGCCGAAATCGCGTTTTCTCGCTGAGCCCAGTGGACGGTGACTCGGTATGAAAACTGCACGGAGGAGCTGTTTTATCGTTTCTACCGTGCAGTTCGACATGTAAACTGCCCAGAAACCGAATCTGCTGACAGATCGCAAATCGGCCGATATCGCGTTTTCGGCCCTCAGAAGCGCCGAAATCGCGTTTTCTCGCTGAGCCCAGTGGACGGTGACTCGGTATGAAAACTGCACGGAGGAGCTGTTTTATCGTTTCTACCGTGCAGTTCGACATGTAAACTGCCCAGAAACCGAATCTGCTGACAGATCGCAAATCGGCCGATATCGCGTTTTCGGCCCTCAGAAGCGCCGAAATCGCGTTTTCTCGCTGAGCCCAGTGGACGGTGACTCGGTATGAAAACTGCACGGAGGAGCTGTTTTATCGTTTCTACCGTGCAGTTCGACATGTAAACTGCCCAGAAACCGAATCTGCTGACAGATCGCAAATCGGCCGATATCGCGTTTTCGGCCCTCAGAAGCGCCGAAATCGCGTTTTCTCGCTGAGCCCAGTGGACGGTGACTCGGTATGAAAACTGCACGGAGGAGCTGTTTTATCGTTTCTACCGTGCAGTTCGACATGTAAACTGCCCAGAAACCGAATCTGCTGACAGATCGCAAATCGGCCGATATCGCGTTTTCGGCCCTCAGAAGCGCCGAAATCGCGTTTTCTCGCTGAGCCCAGTGGACGGTGACTCGGTATGAAAACTGCACGGAGGAGCTGTTTTATCGTTTCTACCGTGCAGTTCGACATGTAAACTGCCCAGAAACCGAATCTGCTGACAGATCGCAAATCGGCCGATATCGCGTTTTCGGCCCTCAGAAGCGCCGAAATCGCGTTTTCTCGCTGAGCCCAGTGGACGGTGACTCGGTATGAAAACTGCACGGAGGAGCTGTTTTATCGTTTCTACCGTGCAGTTCGACATGTAAACTGCCCAGAAACCGAATCTGCTGACAGATCGCAAATCGGCCGATATCGCGTTTTCGGCCCTCAGAAGCGCCGAAATCGCGTTTTCTCGCTGAGCCCAGTGGACGGTGACTCGGTATGAAAACTGCACGGAGGAGCTGTTTTATCGTTTCTACCGTGCAGTTCGACATGTAAACTGCCCAGAAACCGAATCTGCTGACAGATCGCAAATCGGCCGATATCGCGTTTTCGGCCCTCAGAAGCGCCGAAATCGCGTTTTCTCGCTGAGCCCAGTGGACGGTGACTCGGTATGAAAACTGCACGGAGGAGCTGTTTTATCGTTTCTACCGTGCAGTTCGACATGTAAACTGCCCAGAAACCGAATCTGCTGACAGATCGCAAATCGGCCGATATCGCGTTTTCGGCCCTCAGAAGCGCCGAAATCGCGTTTTCTCGCTGAGCCCAGTGGACGGTGACTCGGTATGAAAACTGCACGGAGGAGCTGTTTTATCGTTTCTACCGTGCAGTTCGACATGTAAACTGCCCAGAAACCGAATCTGCTGACAGATCGCAAATCGGCCGATATCGCGTTTTCGGCCCTCAGAAGCGCCGAAATCGCGTTTTCTCGCTGAGCCCAGTGGACGGTGACTCGGTATGAAAACTGCACGGAGGAGCTGTTTTATCGTTTCTACCGTGCAGTTCGACATGTAAACTGCCCAGAAACCGAATCTGCTGACAGATCGCAAATCGGCCGATATCGCGTTTTCGGCCCTCAGAAGCGCCGAAATCGCGTTTTCTCGCTGAGCCCAGTGGACGGTGACTCGGTATGAAAACTGCACGGAGGAGCTGTTTTATCGTTTCTACCGTGCAGTTCGACATGTAAACTGCCCAGAAACCGAATCTGCTGACAGATCGCAAATCGGCCGATATCGCGTTTTCGGCCCTCAGAAGCGCCGAAATCGCGTTTTCTCGCTGAGCCCAGTGGACGGTGACTCGGTATGAAAACTGCACGGAGGAGCTGTTTTATCGTTTCTACCGTGCAGTTCGACATGTAAACTGCCCAGAAACCGAATCTGCTGACAGATCGCAAATCGGCCGATATCGCGTTTTCGGCCCTCAGAAGCGCCGAAATCGCGTTTTCTCGCTGAGCCCAGTGGACGGTGACTCGGTATGAAAACTGCACGGAGGAGCTGTTTTATCGTTTCTACCGTGCAGTTCGACATGTAAACTGCCCAGAAACCGAATCTGCTGACAGATCGCAAATCGGCCGATATCGCGTTTTCGGCCCTCAGAAGCGCCGAAATCGCGTTTTCTCGCTGAGCCCAGTGGACGGTGACTCGGTATGAAAACTGCACGGAGGAGCTGTTTTATCGTTTCTACCGTGCAGTTCGACATGTAAACTGCCCAGAAACCGAATCTGCTGACAGATCGCAAATCGGCCGATATCGCGTTTTCGGCCCTCAGAAGCGCCGAAATCGCGTTTTCTCGCTGAGCCCAGTGGACGGTGACTCGGTATGAAAACTGCACGGAGGAGCTGTTTTATCGTTTCTACCGTGCAGTTCGACATGTAAACTGCCCAGAAACCGAATCTGCTGACAGATCGCAAATCGGCCGATATCGCGTTTTCGGCCCTCAGAAGCGCCGAAATCGCGTTTTCTCGCTGAGCCCAGTGGACGGTGACTCGGTATGAAAACTGCACGGAGGAGCTGTTTTATCGTTTCTACCGTGCAGTTCGACATGTAAACTGCCCAGAAACCGAATCTGCTGACAGATCGCAAATCGGCCGATATCGCGTTTTCGGCCCTCAGAAGCGCCGAAATCGCGTTTTCTCGCTGAGCCCAGTGGACGGTGACTCGGTATGAAAACTGCACGGAGGAGCTGTTTTATCGTTTCTACCGTGCAGTTCGACATGTAAACTGCCCAGAAACCGAATCTGCTGACAGATCGCAAATCGGCCGATATCGCGTTTTCGGCCCTCAGAAGCGCCGAAATCGCGTTTTCTCGCTGAGCCCAGTGGACGGTGACTCGGTATGAAAACTGCACGGAGGAGCTGTTTTATCGTTTCTACCGTGCAGTTCGACATGTAAACTGCCCAGAAACCGAATCTGCTGACAGATCGCAAATCGGCCGATATCGCGTTTTCGGCCCTCAGAAGCGCCGAAATCGCGTTTTCTCGCTGAGCCCAGTGGACGGTGACTCGGTATGAAAACTGCACGGAGGAGCTGTTTTATCGTTTCTACCGTGCAGTTCGACATGTAAACTGCCCAGAAACCGAATCTGCTGACAGATCGCAAATCGGCCGATATCGCGTTTTCGGCCCTCAGAAGCGCCGAAATCGCGTTTTCTCGCTGAGCCCAGTGGACGGTGACTCGGTATGAAAACTGCACGGAGGAGCTGTTTTATCGTTTCTACCGTGCAGTTCGACATGTAAACTGCCCAGAAACCGAATCTGCTGACAGATCGCAAATCGGCCGATATCGCGTTTTCGGCCCTCAGAAGCGCCGAAATCGCGTTTTCTCGCTGAGCCCAGTGGACGGTGACTCGGTATGAAAACTGCACGGAGGAGCTGTTTTATCGTTTCTACCGTGCAGTTCGACATGTAAACTGCCCAGAAACCGAATCTGCTGACAGATCGCAAATCGGCCGATATCGCGTTTTCGGCCCTCAGAAGCGCCGAAATCGCGTTTTCTCGCTGAGCCCAGTGGACGGTGACTCGGTATGAAAACTGCACGGAGGAGCTGTTTTATCGTTTCTACCGTGCAGTTCGACATGTAAACTGCCCAGAAACCGAATCTGCTGACAGATCGCAAATCGGCCGATATCGCGTTTTCGGCCCTCAGAAGCGCCGAAATCGCGTTTTCTCGCTGAGCCCAGTGGACGGTGACTCGGTATGAAAACTGCACGGAGGAGCTGTTTTATCGTTTCTACCGTGCAGTTCGACATGTAAACTGCCCAGAAACCGAATCTGCTGACAGATCGCAAATCGGCCGATATCGCGTTTTCGGCCCTCAGAAGCGCCGAAATCGCGTTTTCTCGCTGAGCCCAGTGGACGGTGACTCGGTATGAAAACTGCACGGAGGAGCTGTTTTATCGTTTCTACCGTGCAGTTCGACATGTAAACTGCCCAGAAACCGAATCTGCTGACAGATCGCAAATCGGCCGATATCGCGTTTTCGGCCCTCAGAAGCGCCGAAATCGCGTTTTCTCGCTGAGCCCAGTGGACGGTGACTCGGTATGAAAACTGCACGGAGGAGCTGTTTTATCGTTTCTACCGTGCAGTTCGACATGTAAACTGCCCAGAAACCGAATCTGCTGACAGATCGAAAATCGGCCGATATCGCGTTTTCGGCCCTCAGAAGCGCCGAAATCGCGTTTTCTCGCTGAGCCCAGTGGACGGTGACTCGGTATGAAAACTGCACGGAGGAGCTGTTTTATCGTTTCTACCGTGCAGTTCGACATGTAAACTGCCCAGAAACCGAATCTGCTGACAGATCGCAAATCGGCCGATATCGCGTTTTCGGCCCTCAGAAGCGCCGAAATCGCGTTTTCTCGCTGAGCCCAGTGGACGGTGACTCGGTATGAAAACTGCACGGAGGAGCTGTTTTATCGTTTCTACCGTGCAGTTCGACATGTAAACTGCCCAGAAACCGAATCTGCTGACAGATCGCAAATCGGCCGATATCGCGTTTTCGGCCCTCAGAAGCGCCGAAATCGCGTTTTCTCGCTGAGCCCAGTGGACGGTGACTCGGTATGAAAACTGCACGGAGGAGCTGTTTTATCGTTTCTACCGTGCAGTTCGACATGTAAACTGCCCAGAAACCGAATCTGCTGACAGATCGCAAATCGGCCGATATCGCGTTTTCGGCCCTCAGAAGCGCCGAAATCGCGTTTTCTCGCTGAGCCCAGTGGACGGTGACTCGGTATGAAAACTGCACGGAGCTGTTTTATCGTTTCTACCGTGCAGTTCGACATGTAAACTGCCCAGAAACCGAATCTGCTGACAGATCGCAAATCGGCCGATATCGCGTTTTCGGCCCTCAGAAGCGCCGAAATCGCGTTTTCTCGCTGAGCCCAGTGGACGGTGACTCGGTATGAAAACTGCACGGAGGAGCTGTTTTATCGTTTCTACCGTGCAGTTCGACATGTAAACTGCCCAGAAACCGAATCTGCTGACAGATCGCAAATCGGCCGATATCGCGTTTTCGGCCCTCAGAAGCGCCGAAATCGCGTTTTCTCGCTGAGCCCAGTGGACGGTGACTCGGTATGAAAACTGCACGGAGGAGCTGTTTTATCGTTTCTACCGTGCAGTTCGACATGTAAACTGCCCAGAAACCGAATCTGCTGACAGATCGCAAATCGGCCGATATCGCGTTTTCGGCCCTCAGAAGCGCCGAAATCGCGTTTTCTCGCTGAGCCCAGTGGACGGTGACTCGGTATGAAAACTGCACGGAGGAGCTGTTTTATCGTTTCTACCGTGCAGTTCGACATGTAAACTGCCCAGAAACCGAATCTGCTGACAGATCGCAAATCGGCCGATATCGCGTTTTCGGCCCTCAGAAGCGCCGAAATCGCGTTTTCTCGCTGAGCCCAGTGGACGGTGACTCGGTATGAAAACTGCACGGAGGAGCTGTTTTATCGTTTCTACCGTGCAGTTCGACATGTAAACTGCCCAGAAACCGAATCTGCTGACAGATCGCAAATCGGCCGATATCGCGTTTTCGGCCCTCAGAAGCGCCGAAATCGCGTTTTCTCGCTGAGCCGAGTGGACGGTGACTCGGTATGAAAACTGCACGGAGGAGCTGTTTTATCGTTTCTACCGTGCAGTTCGACATGTAAACTGCCCAGAAACCGAATCTGCTGACAGATCGCAAATCGGCCGATATCGCGTTTTCGGCCCTCAGAAGCGCCGAAATCGCGTTTTCTCGCTGAGCCCAGTGGACGGTGACTCGGTATGAAAACTGCACGGAGGAGCTGTTTTATCGTTTCTACCGTGCAGTTCGACATGTAAACTGCCCAGAAACCGAATCTGCTGACAGATCGAAAATCGGCCGATATCGCGTTTTCGGCCCTCAGAAGCGCCGAAATCGCGTTTTCTCGCTGAGCCCAGTGGACGGTGACTCGGTATGAAAACTGCACGGAGGAGCTGTTTTATCGTTTCTACCGTGCAGTTCGACATGTAAACTGCCCAGAAACCGAATCTGCTGACAGATCGCAAATCGGCCGATATCGCGTTTTCGGCCCTCAGAAGCGCCGAAATCGCGTTTTCTCGCTGAGCCCAGTGGACGGTGACTCGGTATGAAAACTGCACGGAGGAGCTGTTTTATCGTTTCTACCGTGCAGTTCGACATGTAAACTGCCCAGAAACCGAATCTGCTGACAGATCGCAAATCGGCCGATATCGCGTTTTCGGCCCTCAGAAGCGCCGAAATCGCGTTTTCTCGCTGAGCCCAGTGGACGGTGACTCGGTATGAAAACTGCACGGAGGAGCTGTTTTATCGTTTCTACCGTGCAGTTCGACATGTAAACTGCCCAGAAACCGAATCTGCTGACAGATCGCAAATCGGCCGATATCGCGTTTTCGGCCCTCAGAAGCGCCGAAATCGCGTTTTCTCGCTGAGCCCAGTGGACGGTGACTCGGTATGAAAACTGCACGGAGGAGCTGTTTTATCGTTTCTACCGTGCAGTTCGACATGTAAACTGCCCAGAAACCGAATCTGCTGACAGATCGCAAATCGGCCGATATCGCGTTTTCGGCCCTCAGAAGCGCCGAAATCGCGTTTTCTCGCTGAGCCCAGTGGACGGTGACTCGGTATGAAAACTGCACGGAGGAGCTGTTTTATCGTTTCTACCGTGCAGTTCGACATGTAAACTGCCCAGAAACCGAATCTGCTGACAGATCGCAAATCGGCCGATATCGCGTTTTCGGCCCTCAGAAGCGCCGAAATCGCGTTTTCTCGCTGAGCCCAGTGGACGGTGACTCGGTATGAAAACTGCACGGAGGAGCTGTTTTATCGTTTCTACCGTGCAGTTCGACATGTAAACTGCCCAGAAACCGAATCTGCTGACAGATCGCAAATCGGCCGATATCGCGTTTTCGGCCCTCAGAAGCGCCGAAATCGCGTTTTCTCGCTGAGCCCAGTGGACGGTGACTCGGTATGAAAACTGCACGGAGGAGCTGTTTTATCGTTTCTACCGTGCAGTTCGACATGTAAACTGCCCAGAAACCGAATCTGCTGACAGATCGCAAATCGGCCGATATCGCGTTTTCGGCCCTCAGAAGCGCCGAAATCGCGTTTTCTCGCTGAGCCCAGTGGACGGTGACTCGGTATGAAAACTGCACGGAGGAGCTGTTTTATCGTTTCTACCGTGCAGTTCGACATGTAAACTGCCCAGAAACCGAATCTGCTGACAGATCGCAAATCGGCCGATATCGCGTTTTCGGCCCTCAGAAGCGCCGAAATCGCGTTTTCTCGCTGAGCCGAGTGGACGGTGACTCGGTATGAAAACTGCACGGAGGAGCTGTTTTATCGTTTCTACCGTGCAGTTCGACATGTAAACTGCCCAGAAACCGAATCTGCTGACAGATCGCAAATCGGCCGATATCGCGTTTTCGGCCCTCAGAAGCGCCGAAATCGCGTTTTCTCGCTGAGCCCAGTGGACGGTGACTCGGTATGAAAACTGCACGGAGGAGCTGTTTTATCGTTTCTACCGTGCAGTTCGACATGTAAACTGCCCAGAAACCGAATCTGCTGACAGATCGCAAATCGGCCGATATCGCGTTTTCGGCCCTCAGAAGCGCCGAAATCGCGTTTTCTCGCTGAGCCCAGTGGACGGTGACTCGGTATGAAAACTGCACGGAGGAGCTGTTTTATCGTTTCTACCGTGCAGTTCGACATGTAAACTGCCCAGAAACCGAATCTGCTGACAGATCGCAAATCGGCCGATATCGCGTTTTCGGCCCTCAGAAGCGCCGAAATCGCGTTTTCTCGCTGAGCCCAGTGGACGGTGACTCGGTATGAAAACTGCACGGAGGAGCTGTTTTATCGTTTCTACCGTGCAGTTCGACATGTAAACTGCCCAGAAACCGAATCTGCTGACAGATCGCAAATCGGCCGATATCGCGTTTTCGGCCCTCAGAAGCGCCGAAATCGCGTTTTCTCGCTGAGCCCAGTGGACGGTGACTCGGTATGAAAACTGCACGGAGGAGCTGTTTTATCGTTTCTACCGTGCAGTTCGACATGTAAACTGCCCAGAAACCGAATCTGCTGACAGATCGCAAATCGGCCGATATCGCGTTTTCGGCCCTCAGAAGCGCCGAAATCGCGTTTTCTCGCTGAGCCCAGTGGACGGTGACTCGGTATGAAAACTGCACGGAGGAGCTGTTTTATCGTTTCTACCGTGCAGTTCGACATGTAAACTGCCCAGAAACCGAATCTGCTGACAGATCGCAAATCGGCCGATATCGCGTTTTCGGCCCTCAGAAGCGCCGAAATCGCGTTTTCTCGCTGAGCCCAGTGGACGGTGACTCGGTATGAAAACTGCACGGAGGAGCTGTTTTATCGTTTCTACCGTGCAGTTCGACATGTAAACTGCCCAGAAACCGAATCTGCTGACAGATCGCAAATCGGCCGATATCGCGTTTTCGGCCCTCAGAAGCGCCGAAATCGCGTTTTCTCGCTGAGCCGAGTGGACGGTGACTCGGTATGAAAACTGCACGGAGGAGCTGTTTTATCGTTTCTACCGTGCAGTTCGACATGTAAACTGCCCAGAAACCGAATCTGCTGACAGATCGCAAATCGGCCGATATCGCGTTTTCGGCCCTCAGAAGCGCCGAAATCGCGTTTTCTCGCTGAGCCCAGTGGACGGTGACTCGGTATGAAAACTGCACGGAGGAGCTGTTTTATCGTTTCTACCGTGCAGTTCGACATGTAAACTGCCCAGAAACCGAATCTGCTGACAGATCGCAAATCGGCCGATATCGCGTTTTCGGCCCTCAGAAGCGCCGAAATCGCGTTTTCTCGCTGAGCCCAGTGGACGGTGACTCGGTATGAAAACTGCACGGAGGAGCTGTTTTATCGTTTCTACCGTGCAGTTCGACATGTAAACTGCCCAGAAACCGAATCTGCTGACAGATCGCAAATCGGCCGATATCGCGTTTTCGGCCCTCAGAAGCGCCGAAATCGCGTTTTCTCGCTGAGCCCAGTGGACGGTGACTCGGTATGAAAACTGCACGGAGGAGCTGTTTTATCGTTTCTACCGTGCAGTTCGACATGTAAACTGCCCAGAAACCGAATCTGCTGACAGATCGCAAATCGGCCGATATCGCGTTTTCGGCCCTCAGAAGCGCCGAAATCGCGTTTTCTCGCTGAGCCCAGTGGACGGTGACTCGGTATGAAAACTGCACGGAGGAGCTGTTTTATCGTTTCTACCGTGCAGTTCGACATGTAAACTGCCCAGAAACCGAATCTGCTGACAGATCGCAAATCGGCCGATATCGCGTTTTCGGCCCTCAGAAGCGCCGAAATCGCGTTTTCTCGCTGAGCCCAGTGGACGGTGACTCGGTATGAAAACTGCACGGAGGAGCTGTTTTATCGTTTCTACCGTGCAGTTCGACATGTAAACTGCCCAGAAACCGAATCTGCTGACAGATCGCAAATCGGCCGATATCGCGTTTTCGGCCCTCAGAAGCGCCGAAATCGCGTTTTCTCGCTGAGCCCAGTGGACGGTGACTCGGTATGAAAACTGCACGGAGGAGCTGTTTTATCGTTTCTACCGTGCAGTTCGACATGTAAACTGCCCAGAAACCGAATCTGCTGACAGATCGCAAATCGGCCGATATCGCGTTTTCGGCCCTCAGAAGCGCCGAAATCGCGTTTTCTCGCTGAGCCCAGTGGACGGTGACTCGGTATGAAAACTGCACGGAGGAGCTGTTTTATCGTTTCTACCGTGCAGTTCGACATGTAAACTGCCCAGAAACCGAATCTGCTGACAGATCGCAAATCGGCCGATATCGCGTTTTCGGCCCTCAGAAGCGCCGAAATCGCGTTTTCTCGCTGAGCCCAGTGGACGGTGACTCGGTATGAAAACTGCACGGAGGAGCTGTTTTATCGTTTCTACCGTGCAGTTCGACATGTAAACTGCCCAGAAACCGAATCTGCTGACAGATCGCAAATCGGCCGATATCGCGTTTTCGGCCCTCAGAAGCGCCGAAATCGCGTTTTCTCGCTGAGCCGAGTGGACGGTGACTCGGTATGAAAACTGCACGGAGGAGCTGTTTTATCGTTTCTACCGTGCAGTTCGACATGTAAACTGCCCAGAAACCGAATCTGCTGACAGATCGCAAATCGGCCGATATCGCGTTTTCGGCCCTCAGAAGCGCCGAAATCGCGTTTTCTCGCTGAGCCCAGTGGACGGTGACTCGGTATGAAAACTGCACGGAGGAGCTGTTTTATCGTTTCTACCGTGCAGTTCGACATGTAAACTGCCCAGAAACCGAATCTGCTGACAGATCGCAAATCGGCCGATATCGCGTTTTCGGCCCTCAGAAGCGCCGAAATCGCGTTTTCTCGCTGAGCCGAGTGGACGGTGACTCGGTATGAAAACTGCACGGAGGAGCTGTTTTATCGTTTCTACCGTGCAGTTCGACATGTAAACTGCCCAGAAACCGAATCTGCTGACAGATCGCAAATCGGCCGATATCGCGTTTTCGGCCCTCAGAAGCGCCGAAATCGCGTTTTCTCGCTGAGCCCAGTGGACGGTGACTCGGTATGAAAACTGCACGGAGGAGCTGTTTTATCGTTTCTACCGTGCAGTTCGACATGTAAACTGCCCAGAAACCGAATCTGCTGACAGATCGCAAATCGGCCGATATCGCGTTTTCGGCCCTCAGAAGCGCCGAAATCGCGTTTTCTCGCTGAGCCCAGTGGACGGTGACTCGGTATGAAAACTGCACGGAGGAGCTGTTTTATCGTTTCTACCGTGCAGTTCGACATGTAAACTGCCCAGAAACCGAATCTGCTGACAGATCGCAAATCGGCCGATATCGCGTTTTCGGCCCTCAGAAGCGCCGAAATCGCGTTTTCTCGCTGAGCCGAGTGGACGGTGACTCGGTATGAAAACTGCACGGAGGAGCTGTTTTATCGTTTCTACCGTGCAGTTCGACATGTAAACTGCCCAGAAACCGAATCTGCTGACAGATCGCAAATCGGCCGATATCGCGTTTTCGGCCCTCAGAAGCGCCGAAATCGCGTTTTCTCGCTGAGCCCAGTGGACGGTGACTCGGTATGAAAACTGCACGGAGGAGCTGTTTTATCGTTTCTACCGTGCAGTTCGACATGTAAACTGCCCAGAAACCGAATCTGCTGACAGATCGCAAATCGGCCGATATCGCGTTTTCGGCCCTCAGAAGCGCCGAAATCGCGTTTTCTCGCTGAGCCCAGTGGACGGTGACTCGGTATGAAAACTGCACGGAGGAGCTGTTTTATCGTTTCTACCGTGCAGTTCGACATGTAAACTGCCCAGAAACCGAATCTGCTGACAGATCGCAAATCGGCCGATATCGCGTTTTCGGCCCTCAGAAGCGCCGAAATCGCGTTTTCTCGCTGAGCCCAGTGGACGGTGACTCGGTATGAAAACTGCACGGAGGAGCTGTTTTATCGTTTCTACCGTGCAGTTCGACATGTAAACTGCCCAGAAACCGAATCTGCTGACAGATCGCAAATCGGCCGATATCGCGTTTTCGGCCCTCAGAAGCGCCGAAATCGCGTTTTCTCGCTGAGCCCAGTGGACGGTGACTCGGTATGAAAACTGCACGGAGGAGCTGTTTTATCGTTTCTACCGTGCAGTTCGACATGTAAACTGCCCAGAAACCGAATCTGCTGACAGATCGCAAATCGGCCGATATCGCGTTTTCGGCCCTCAGAAGCGCCGAAATCGCGTTTTCTCGCTGAGCCCAGTGGACGGTGACTCGGTATGAAAACTGCACGGAGGAGCTGTTTTATCGTTTCTACCGTGCAGTTCGACATGTAAACTGCCCAGAAACCGAATCTGCTGACAGATCGCAAATCGGCCGATATCGCGTTTTCGGCCCTCAGAAGCGCCGAAATCGCGTTTTCTCGCTGAGCCCAGTGGACGGTGACTCGGTATGAAAACTGCACGGAGGAGCTGTTTTATCGTTTCTACCGTGCAGTTCGACATGTAAACTGCCCAGAAACCGAATCTGCTGACAGATCGCAAATCGGCCGATATCGCGTTTTCGGCCCTCAGAAGCGCCGAAATCGCGTTTTCTCGCTGAGCCCAGTGGACGGTGACTCGGTATGAAAACTGCACGGAGGAGCTGTTTTATCGTTTCTACCGTGCAGTTCGACATGTAAACTGCCCAGAAACCGAATCTGCTGACAGATCGCAAATCGGCCGATATCGCGTTTTCGGCCCTCAGAAGCGCCGAAATCGCGTTTTCTCGCTGAGCCCAGTGGACGGTGACTCGGTATGAAAACTGCACGGAGGAGCTGTTTTATCGTTTCTACCGTGCAGTTCGACATGTAAACTGCCCAGAAACCGAATCTGCTGACAGATCGCAAATCGGCCGATATCGCGTTTTCGGCCCTCAGAAGCGCCGAAATCGCGTTTTCTCGCTGAGCCCAGTGGACGGTGACTCGGTATGAAAACTGCACGGAGGAGCTGTTTTATCGTTTCTACCGTGCAGTTCGACATGTAAACTGCCCAGAAACCGAATCTGCTGACAGATCGCAAATCGGCCGATATCGCGTTTTCGGCCCTCAGAAGCGCCGAAATCGCGTTTTCTCGCTGAGCCCAGTGGACGGTGACTCGGTATGAAAACTGCACGGAGGAGCTGTTTTATCGTTTCTACCGTGCAGTTCGACATGTAAACTGCCCAGAAACCGAATCTGCTGACAGATCGCAAATCGGCCGATATCGCGTTTTCGGCCCTCAGAAGCGCCGAAATCGCGTTTTCTCGCTGAGCCGAGTGGACGGTGACTCGGTATGAAAACTGCACGGAGGAGCTGTTTTATCGTTTCTACCGTGCAGTTCGACATGTAAACTGCCCAGAAACCGAATCTGCTGACAGATCGCAAATCGGCCGATATCGCGTTTTCGGCCCTCAGAAGCGCCGAAATCGCGTTTTCTCGCTGAGCCCAGTGGACGGTGACTCGGTATGAAAACTGCACGGAGGAGCTGTTTTATCGTTTCTACCGTGCAGTTCGACATGTAAACTGCCCAGAAACCGAATCTGCTGACAGATCGCAAATCGGCCGATATCGCGTTTTCGGCCCTCAGAAGCGCCGAAATCGCGTTTTCTCGCTGAGCCCAGTGGACGGTGACTCGGTATGAAAACTGCACGGAGGAGCTGTTTTATCGTTTCTACCGTGCAGTTCGACATGTAAACTGCCCAGAAACCGAATCTGCTGACAGATCGCAAATCGGCCGATATCGCGTTTTCGGCCCTCAGAAGCGCCGAAATCGCGTTTTCTCGCTGAGCCCAGTGGACGGTGACTCGGTATGAAAACTGCACGGAGGAGCTGTTTTATCGTTTCTACCGTGCAGTTCGACATGTAAACTGCCCAGAAACCGAATCTGCTGACAGATCGCAAATCGGCCGATATCGCGTTTTCGGCCCTCAGAAGCGCCGAAATCGCGTTTTCTCGCTGAGCCCAGTGGACGGTGACTCGGTATGAAAACTGCACGGAGGAGCTGTTTTATCGTTTCTACCGTGCAGTTCGACATGTAAACTGCCCAGAAACCGAATCTGCTGACAGATCGCAAATCGGCCGATATCGCGTTTTCGGCCCTCAGAAGCGCCGAAATCGCGTTTTCTCGCTGAGCCCAGTGGACGGTGACTCGGTATGAAAACTGCACGGAGGAGCTGTTTTATCGTTTCTACCGTGCAGTTCGACATGTAAACTGCCCAGAAACCGAATCTGCTGACAGATCGCAAATCGGCCGATATCGCGTTTTCGGCCCTCAGAAGCGCCGAAATCGCGTTTTCTCGCTGAGCCCAGTGGACGGTGACTCGGTATGAAAACTGCACGGAGGAGCTGTTTTATCGTTTCTACCGTGCAGTTCGACATGTAAACTGCCCAGAAACCGAATCTGCTGACAGATCGCAAATCGGCCGATATCGCGTTTTCGGCCCTCAGAAGCGCCGAAATCGCGTTTTCTCGCTGAGCCCAGTGGACGGTGACTCGGTATGAAAACTGCACGGAGGAGCTGTTTTATCGTTTCTACCGTGCAGTTCGACATGTAAACTGCCCAGAAACCGAATCTGCTGACAGATCGCAAATCGGCCGATATCGCGTTTTCGGCCCTCAGAAGCGCCGAAATCGCGTTTTCTCGCTGAGCCCAGTGGACGGTGACTCGGTATGAAAACTGCACGGAGGAGCTGTTTTATCGTTTCTACCGTGCAGTTCGACATGTAAACTGCCCAGAAACCGAATCTGCTGACAGATCGCAAATCGGCCGATATCGCGTTTTCGGCCCTCAGAAGCGCCGAAATCGCGTTTTCTCGCTGAGCCGAGTGGACGGTGACTCGGTATGAAAACTGCACGGAGGAGCTGTTTTATCGTTTCTACCGTGCAGTTCGACATGTAAACTGCCCAGAAACCGAATCTGCTGACAGATCGCAAATCGGCCGATATCGCGTTTTCGGCCCTCAGAAGCGCCGAAATCGCGTTTTCTCGCTGAGCCCAGTGGACGGTGACTCGGTATGAAAACTGCACGGAGGAGCTGTTTTATCGTTTCTACCGTGCAGTTCGACATGTAAACTGCCCAGAAACCGAATCTGCTGACAGATCGCAAATCGGCCGATATCGCGTTTTCGGCCCTCAGAAGCGCCGAAATCGCGTTTTCTCGCTGAGCCCAGTGGACGGTGACTCGGTATGAAAACTGCACGGAGGAGCTGTTTTATCGTTTCTACCGTGCAGTTCGACATGTAAACTGCCCAGAAACCGAATCTGCTGACAGATCGCAAATCGGCCGATATCGCGTTTTCGGCCCTCAGAAGCGCCGAAATCGCGTTTTCTCGCTGAGCCCAGTGGACGGTGACTCGGTATGAAAACTGCACGGAGGAGCTGTTTTATCGTTTCTACCGTGCAGTTCGACATGTAAACTGCCCAGAAACCGAATCTGCTGACAGATCGGGCCGATATCGCGTTTTCGGCCCTCAGAAGCGCCGAAATCGCGTTTTCTCGCTGAGCCGAGTGGACGGTGACTCGGTATGAAAACTGCACGGAGGAGCTGTTTTATCGTTTCTACCGTGCAGTTCGACATGTAAACTGCCCAGAAACCGAATCTGCTGACAGATCGCAAATCGGCCGATATCGCGTTTTCGGCCCTCAGAAGCGCCGAAATCGCGTTTTCTCGCTGAGCCCAGTGGACGGTGACTCGGTATGAAAACTGCACGGAGGAGCTGTTTTATCGTTTCTACCGTGCAGTTCGACATGTAAACTGCCCAGAAACCGAATCTGCTGACAGATCGCAAATCGGCCGATATCGCGTTTTCGGCCCTCAGAAGCGCCGAAATCGCGTTTTCTCGCTGAGCCCAGTGGACGGTGACTCGGTATGAAAACTGCACGGAGGAGCTGTTTTATCGTTTCTACCGTGCAGTTCGACATGTAAACTGCCCAGAAACCGAATCTGCTGACAGATCGCAAATCGGCCGATATCGCGTTTTCGGCCCTCAGAAGCGCCGAAATCGCGTTTTCTCGCTGAGCCGAGTGGACGGTGACTCGGTATGAAAACTGCACGGAGGAGCTGTTTTATCGTTTCTACCGTGCAGTTCGACATGTAAACTGCCCAGAAACCGAATCTGCTGACAGATCGCAAATCGGCCGATATCGCGTTTTCGGCCCTCAGAAGCGCCGAAATCGCGTTTTCTCGCTGAGCCCAGTGGACGGTGACTCGGTATGAAAACTGCACGGAGGAGCTGTTTTATCGTTTCTACCGTGCAGTTCGACATGTAAACTGCCCAGAAACCGAATCTGCTGACAGATCGCAAATCGGCCGATATCGCGTTTTCGGCCCTCAGAAGCGCCGAAATCGCGTTTTCTCGCTGAGCCCAGTGGACGGTGACTCGGTATGAAAACTGCACGGAGGAGCTGTTTTATCGTTTCTACCGTGCAGTTCGACATGTAAACTGCCCAGAAACCGAATCTGCTGACAGATCGCAAATCGGCCGATATCGCGTTTTCGGCCCTCAGAAGCGCCGAAATCGCGTTTTCTCGCTGAGCCGAGTGGACGGTGACTCGGTATGAAAACTGCACGGAGGAGCTGTTTTATCGTTTCTACCGTGCAGTTCGACATGTAAACTGCCCAGAAACCGAATCTGCTGACAGATCGCAAATCGGCCGATATCGCGTTTTCGGCCCTCAGAAGCGCCGAAATCGCGTTTTCTCGCTGAGCCGAGTGGACGGTGACTCGGTATGAAAACTGCACGGAGGAGCTGTTTTATCGTTTCTACCGTGCAGTTCGACATGTAAACTGCCCAGAAACCGAATCTGCTGACAGATCGCAAATCGGCCGATATCGCGTTTTCGGCCCTCAGAAGCGCCGAAATCGCGTTTTCTCGCTGAGCCCAGTGGACGGTGACTCGGTATGAAAACTGCACGGAGGAGCTGTTTTATCGTTTCTACCGTGCAGTTCGACATGTAAACTGCCCAGAAACCGAATCTGCTGACAGATCGCAAATCGGCCGATATCGCGTTTTCGGCCCTCAGAAGCGCCGAAATCGCGTTTTCTCGCTGAGCCGAGTGGACGGTGACTCGGTATGAAAACTGCACGGAGGAGCTGTTTTATCGTTTCTACCGTGCAGTTCGACATGTAAACTGCCCAGAAACCGAATCTGCTGACAGATCGCAAATCGGCCGATATCGCGTTTTCGGCCCTCAGAAGCGCCGAAATCGCGTTTTCTCGCTGAGCCCAGTGGACGGTGACTCGGTATGAAAACTGCACGGAGGAGCTGTTTTATCGTTTCTACCGTGCAGTTCGACATGTAAACTGCCCAGAAACCGAATCTGCTGACAGATCGCAAATCGGCCGATATCGCGTTTTCGGCCCTCAGAAGCGCCGAAATCGCGTTTTCTCGCTGAGCCGAGTGGACGGTGACTCGGTATGAAAACTGCACGGAGGAGCTGTTTTATCGTTTCTACCGTGCAGTTCGACATGTAAACTGCCCAGAAACCGAATCTGCTGACAGATCGCAAATCGGCCGATATCGCGTTTTCGGCCCTCAGAAGCGCCGAAATCGCGTTTTCTCGCTGAGCCGAGTGGACGGTGACTCGGTATGAAAACTGCACGGAGGAGCTGTTTTATCGTTTCTACCGTGCAGTTCGACATGTAAACTGCCCAGAAACCGAATCTGCTGACAGATCGCAAATCGGCCGATATCGCGTTTTCGGCCCTCAGAAGCGCCGAAATCGCGTTTTCTCGCTGAGCCCAGTGGACGGTGACTCGGTATGAAAACTGCACGGAGGAGCTGTTTTATCGTTTCTACCGTGCAGTTCGACATGTAAACTGCCCAGAAACCGAATCTGCTGACAGATCGCAAATCGGCCGATATCGCGTTTTCGGCCCTCAGAAGCGCCGAAATCGCGTTTTCTCGCTGAGCCCAGTGGACGGTGACTCGGTATGAAAACTGCACGGAGGAGCTGTTTTATCGTTTCTACCGTGCAGTTCGACATGTAAACTGCCCAGAAACCGAATCTGCTGACAGATCGCAAATCGGCCGATATCGCGTTTTCGGCCCTCAGAAGCGCCGAAATCGCGTTTTCTCGCTGAGCCCAGTGGACGGTGACTCGGTATGAAAACTGCACGGAGGAGCTGTTTTATCGTTTCTACCGTGCAGTTCGACATGTAAACTGCCCAGAAACCGAATCTGCTGACAGATCGCAAATCGGCCGATATCGCGTTTTCGGCCCTCAGAAGCGCCGAAATCGCGTTTTCTCGCTGAGCCGAGTGGACGGTGACTCGGTATGAAAACTGCACGGAGGAGCTGTTTTATCGTTTCTACCGTGCAGTTCGACATGTAAACTGCCCAGAAACCGAATCTGCTGACAGATCGCAAATCGGCCGATATCGCGTTTTCGGCCCTCAGAAGCGCCGAAATCGCGTTTTCTCGCTGAGCCCAGTGGACGGTGACTCGGTATGAAAACTGCACGGAGGAGCTGTTTTATCGTTTCTACCGTGCAGTTCGACATGTAAACTGCCCAGAAACCGAATCTGCTGACAGATCGCAAATCGGCCGATATCGCGTTTTCGGCCCTCAGAAGCGCCGAAATCGCGTTTTCTCGCTGAGCCGAGTGGACGGTGACTCGGTATGAAAACTGCACGGAGGAGCTGTTTTATCGTTTCTACCGTGCAGTTCGACATGTAAACTGCCCAGAAACCGAATCTGCTGACAGATCGCAAATCGGCCGATATCGCGTTTTCGGCCCTCAGAAGCGCCGAAATCGCGTTTTCTCGCTGAGCCCAGTGGACGGTGACTCGGTATGAAAACTGCACGGAGGAGCTGTTTTATCGTTTCTACCGTGCAGTTCGACATGTAAACTGCCCAGAAACCGAATCTGCTGACAGATCGCAAATCGGCCGATATCGCGTTTTCGGCCCTCAGAAGCGCCGAAATCGCGTTTTCTCGCTGAGCCGAGTGGACGGTGACTCGGTATGAAAACTGCACGGAGGAGCTGTTTTATCGTTTCTACCGTGCAGTTCGACATGTAAACTGCCCAGAAACCGAATCTGCTGACAGATCGCAAATCGGCCGATATCGCGTTTTCGGCCCTCAGAAGCGCCGAAATCGCGTTTTCTCGCTGAGCCGAGTGGACGGTGACTCGGTATGAAAACTGCACGGAGGAGCTGTTTTATCGTTTCTACCGTGCAGTTCGACATGTAAACTGCCCAGAAACCGAATCTGCTGACAGATCGCAAATCGGCCGATATCGCGTTTTCGGCCCTCAGAAGCGCCGAAATCGCGTTTTCTCGCTGAGCCCAGTGGACGGTGACTCGGTATGAAAACTGCACGGAGGAGCTGTTTTATCGTTTCTACCGTGCAGTTCGACATGTAAACTGCCCAGAAACCGAATCTGCTGACAGATCGCAAATCGGCCGATATCGCGTTTTCGGCCCTCAGAAGCGCCGAAATCGCGTTTTCTCGCTGAGCCGAGTGGACGGTGACTCGGTATGAAAACTGCACGGAGGAGCTGTTTTATCGTTTCTACCGTGCAGTTCGACATGTAAACTGCCCAGAAACCGAATCTGCTGACAGATCGCAAATCGGCCGATATCGCGTTTTCGGCCCTCAGAAGCGCCGAAATCGCGTTTTCTCGCTGAGCCGAGTGGACGGTGACTCGGTATGAAAACTGCACGGAGGAGCTGTTTTATCGTTTCTACCGTGCAGTTCGACATGTAAACTGCCCAGAAACCGAATCTGCTGACAGATCGCAAATCGGCCGATATCGCGTTTTCGGCCCTCAGAAGCGCCGAAATCGCGTTTTCTCGCTGAGCCGAGTGGACGGTGACTCGGTATGAAAACTGCACGGAGGAGCTGTTTTATCGTTTCTACCGTGCAGTTCGACATGTAAACTGCCCAGAAACCGAATCTGCTGACAGATCGCAAATCGGCCGATATCGCGTTTTCGGCCCTCAGAAGCGCCGAAATCGCGTTTTCTCGCTGAGCCGAGTGGACGGTGACTCGGTATGAAAACTGCACGGAGGAGCTGTTTTATCGTTTCTACCGTGCAGTTCGACATGTAAACTGCCCAGAAACCGAATCTGCTGACAGATCGCAAATCGGCCGATATCGCGTTTTCGGCCCTCAGAAGCGCCGAAATCGCGTTTTCTCGCTGAGCCGAGTGGACGGTGACTCGGTATGAAAACTGCACGGAGGAGCTGTTTTATCGTTTCTACCGTGCAGTTCGACATGTAAACTGCCCAGAAACCGAATCTGCTGACAGATCGCAAATCGGCCGATATCGCGTTTTCGGCCCTCAGAAGCGCCGAAATCGCGTTTTCTCGCTGAGCCCAGTGGACGGTGACTCGGTATGAAAACTGCACGGAGGAGCTGTTTTATCGTTTCTACCGTGCAGTTCGACATGTAAACTGCCCAGAAACCGAATCTGCTGACAGATCGCAAATCGGCCGATATCGCGTTTTCGGCCCTCAGAAGCGCCGAAATCGCGTTTTCTCGCTGAGCCCAGTGGACGGTGACTCGGTATGAAAACTGCACGGAGGAGCTGTTTTATCGTTTCTACCGTGCAGTTCGACATGTAAACTGCCCAGAAACCGAATCTGCTGACAGATCGCAAATCGGCCGATATCGCGTTTTCGGCCCTCAGAAGCGCCGAAATCGCGTTTTCTCGCTGAGCCGAGTGGACGGTGACTCGGTATGAAAACTGCACGGAGGAGCTGTTTTATCGTTTCTACCGTGCAGTTCGACATGTAAACTGCCCAGAAACCGAATCTGCTGACAGATCGCAAATCGGCCGATATCGCGTTTTCGGCCCTCAGAAGCGCCGAAATCGCGTTTTCTCGCTGAGCCGAGTGGACGGTGACTCGGTATGAAAACTGCACGGAGGAGCTGTTTTATCGTTTCTACCGTGCAGTTCGACATGTAAACTGCCCAGAAACCGAATCTGCTGACAGATCGCAAATCGGCCGATATCGCGTTTTCGGCCCTCAGAAGCGCCGAAATCGCGTTTTCTCGCTGAGCCGAGTGGACGGTGACTCGGTATGAAAACTGCACGGAGGAGCTGTTTTATCGTTTCTACCGTGCAGTTCGACATGTAAACTGCCCAGAAACCGAATCTGCTGACAGATCGCAAATCGGCCGATATCGCGTTTTCGGCCCTCAGAAGCGCCGAAATCGCGTTTTCTCGCTGAGCCCAGTGGACGGTGACTCGGTATGAAAACTGCACGGAGGAGCTGTTTTATCGTTTCTACCGTGCAGTTCGACATGTAAACTGCCCAGAAACCGAATCTGCTGACAGATCGCAAATCGGCCGATATCGCGTTTTCGGCCCTCAGAAGCGCCGAAATCGCGTTTTCTCGCTGAGCCGAGTGGACGGTGACTCGGTATGAAAACTGCACGGAGGAGCTGTTTTATCGTTTCTACCGTGCAGTTCGACATGTAAACTGCCCAGAAACCGAATCTGCTGACAGATCGCAAATCGGCCGATATCGCGTTTTCGGCCCTCAGAAGCGCCGAAATCGCGTTTTCTCGCTGAGCCCAGTGGACGGTGACTCGGTATGAAAACTGCACGGAGGAGCTGTTTTATCGTTTCTACCGTGCAGTTCGACATGTAAACTGCCCAGAAACCGAATCTGCTGACAGATCGCAAATCGGCCGATATCGCGTTTTCGGCCCTCAGAAGCGCCGAAATCGCGTTTTCTCGCTGAGCCGAGTGGACGGTGACTCGGTATGAAAACTGCACGGAGGAGCTGTTTTATCGTTTCTACCGTGCAGTTCGACATGTAAACTGCCCAGAAACCGAATCTGCTGACAGATCGCAAATCGGCCGATATCGCGTTTTCGGCCCTCAGAAGCGCCGAAATCGCGTTTTCTCGCTGAGCCGAGTGGACGGTGACTCGGTATGAAAACTGCACGGAGGAGCTGTTTTATCGTTTCTACCGTGCAGTTCGACATGTAAACTGCCCAGAAACCGAATCTGCTGACAGATCGCAAATCGGCCGATATCGCGTTTTCGGCCCTCAGAAGCGCCGAAATCGCGTTTTCTCGCTGAGCCCAGTGGACGGTGACTCGGTATGAAAACTGCACGGAGGAGCTGTTTTATCGTTTCTACCGTGCAGTTCGACATGTAAACTGCCCAGAAACCGAATCTGCTGACAGATCGCAAATCGGCCGATATCGCGTTTTCGGCCCTCAGAAGCGCCGAAATCGCGTTTTCTCGCTGAGCCGAGTGGACGGTGACTCGGTATGAAAACTGCACGGAGGAGCTGTTTTATCGTTTCTACCGTGCAGTTCGACATGTAAACTGCCCAGAAACCGAATCTGCTGACAGATCGCAAATCGGCCGATATCGCGTTTTCGGCCCTCAGAAGCGCCGAAATCGCGTTTTCTCGCTGAGCCGAGTGGACGGTGACTCGGTATGAAAACTGCACGGAGGAGCTGTTTTATCGTTTCTACCGTGCAGTTCGACATGTAAACTGCCCAGAAACCGAATCTGCTGACAGATCGCAAATCGGCCGATATCGCGTTTTCGGCCCTCAGAAGCGCCGAAATCGCGTTTTCTCGCTGAGCCCAGTGGACGGTGACTCGGTATGAAAACTGCACGGAGGAGCTGTTTTATCGTTTCTACCGTGCAGTTCGACATGTAAACTGCCCAGAAACCGAATCTGCTGACAGATCGCAAATCGGCCGATATCGCGTTTTCGGCCCTCAGAAGCGCCGAAATCGCGTTTTCTCGCTGAGCCCAGTGGACGGTGACTCGGTATGAAAACTGCACGGAGGAGCTGTTTTATCGTTTCTACCGTGCAGTTCGACATGTAAACTGCCCAGAAACCGAATCTGCTGACAGATCGCAAATCGGCCGATATCGCGTTTTCGGCCCTCAGAAGCGCCGAAATCGCGTTTTCTCGCTGAGCCGAGTGGACGGTGACTCGGTATGAAAACTGCACGGAGGAGCTGTTTTATCGTTTCTACCGTGCAGTTCGACATGTAAACTGCCCAGAAACCGAATCTGCTGACAGATCGCAAATCGGCCGATATCGCGTTTTCGGCCCTCAGAAGCGCCGAAATCGCGTTTTCTCGCTGAGCCGAGTGGACGGTGACTCGGTATGAAAACTGCACGGAGGAGCTGTTTTATCGTTTCTACCGTGCAGTTCGACATGTAAACTGCCCAGAAACCGAATCTGCTGACAGATCGCAAATCGGCCGATATCGCGTTTTCGGCCCTCAGAAGCGCCGAAATCGCGTTTTCTCGCTGAGCCGAGTGGACGGTGACTCGGTATGAAAACTGCACGGAGGAGCTGTTTTATCGTTTCTACCGTGCAGTTCGACATGTAAACTGCCCAGAAACCGAATCTGCTGACAGATCGCAAATCGGCCGATATCGCGTTTTCGGCCCTCAGAAGCGCCGAAATCGCGTTTTCTCGCTGAGCCGAGTGGACGGTGACTCGGTATGAAAACTGCACGGAGGAGCTGTTTTATCGTTTCTACCGTGCAGTTCGACATGTAAACTGCCCAGAAACCGAATCTGCTGACAGATCGCAAATCGGCCGATATCGCGTTTTCGGCCCTCAGAAGCGCCGAAATCGCGTTTTCTCGCTGAGCCGAGTGGACGGTGACTCGGTATGAAAACTGCACGGAGGAGCTGTTTTATCGTTTCTACCGTGCAGTTCGACATGTAAACTGCCCAGAAACCGAATCTGCTGACAGATCGCAAATCGGCCGATATCGCGTTTTCGGCCCTCAGAAGCGCCGAAATCGCGTTTTCTCGCTGAGCCGAGTGGACGGTGACTCGGTATGAAAACTGCACGGAGGAGCTGTTTTATCGTTTCTACCGTGCAGTTCGACATGTAAACTGCCCAGAAACCGAATCTGCTGACAGATCGCAAATCGGCCGATATCGCGTTTTCGGCCCTCAGAAGCGCCGAAATCGCGTTTTCTCGCTGAGCCGAGTGGACGGTGACTCGGTATGAAAACTGCACGGAGGAGCTGTTTTATCGTTTCTACCGTGCAGTTCGACATGTAAACTGCCCAGAAACCGAATCTGCTGACAGATCGCAAATCGGCCGATATCGCGTTTTCGGCCCTCAGAAGCGCCGAAATCGCGTTTTCTCGCTGAGCCGAGTGGACGGTGACTCGGTATGAAAACTGCACGGAGGAGCTGTTTTATCGTTTCTACCGTGCAGTTCGACATGTAAACTGCCCAGAAACCGAATCTGCTGACAGATCGCAAATCGGCCGATATCGCGTTTTCGGCCCTCAGAAGCGCCGAAATCGCGTTTTCTCGCTGAGCCCAGTGGACGGTGACTCGGTATGAAAACTGCACGGAGGAGCTGTTTTATCGTTTCTACCGTGCAGTTCGACATGTAAACTGCCCAGAAACCGAATCTGCTGACAGATCGCAAATCGGCCGATATCGCGTTTTCGGCCCTCAGAAGCGCCGAAATCGCGTTTTCTCGCTGAGCCCAGTGGACGGTGACTCGGTATGAAAACTGCACGGAGGAGCTGTTTTATCGTTTCTACCGTGCAGTTCGACATGTAAACTGCCCAGAAACCGAATCTGCTGACAGATCGCAAATCGGCCGATATCGCGTTTTCGGCCCTCAGAAGCGCCGAAATCGCGTTTTCTCGCTGAGCCGAGTGGACGGTGACTCGGTATGAAAACTGCACGGAGGAGCTGTTTTATCGTTTCTACCGTGCAGTTCGACATGTAAACTGCCCAGAAACCGAATCTGCTGACAGATCGCAAATCGGCCGATATCGCGTTTTCGGCCCTCAGAAGCGCCGAAATCGCGTTTTCTCGCTGAGCCGAGTGGACGGTGACTCGGTATGAAAACTGCACGGAGGAGCTGTTTTATCGTTTCTACCGTGCAGTTCGACATGTAAACTGCCCAGAAACCGAATCTGCTGACAGATCGCAAATCGGCCGATATCGCGTTTTCGGCCCTCAGAAGCGCCGAAATCGCGTTTTCTCGCTGAGCCCAGTGGACGGTGACTCGGTATGAAAACTGCACGGAGGAGCTGTTTTATCGTTTCTACCGTGCAGTTCGACATGTAAACTGCCCAGAAACCGAATCTGCTGACAGATCGCAAATCGGCCGATATCGCGTTTTCGGCCCTCAGAAGCGCCGAAATCGCGTTTTCTCGCTGAGCCGAGTGGACGGTGACTCGGTATGAAAACTGCACGGAGGAGCTGTTTTATCGTTTCTACCGTGCAGTTCGACATGTAAACTGCCCAGAAACCGAATCTGCTGACAGATCGCAAATCGGCCGATATCGCGTTTTCGGCCCTCAGAAGCGCCGAAATCGCGTTTTCTCGCTGAGCCGAGTGGACGGTGACTCGGTATGAAAACTGCACGGAGGAGCTGTTTTATCGTTTCTACCGTGCAGTTCGACATGTAAACTGCCCAGAAACCGAATCTGCTGACAGATCGCAAATCGGCCGATATCGCGTTTTCGGCCCTCAGAAGCGCCGAAATCGCGTTTTCTCGCTGAGCCGAGTGGACGGTGACTCGGTATGAAAACTGCACGGAGGAGCTGTTTTATCGTTTCTACCGTGCAGTTCGACATGTAAACTGCCCAGAAACCGAATCTGCTGACAGATCGCAAATCGGCCGATATCGCGTTTTCGGCCCTCAGAAGCGCCGAAATCGCGTTTTCTCGCTGAGCCCAGTGGACGGTGACTCGGTATGAAAACTGCACGGAGGAGCTGTTTTATCGTTTCTACCGTGCAGTTCGACATGTAAACTGCCCAGAAACCGAATCTGCTGACAGATCGCAAATCGGCCGATATCGCGTTTTCGGCCCTCAGAAGCGCCGAAATCGCGTTTTCTCGCTGAGCCCAGTGGACGGTGACTCGGTATGAAAACTGCACGGAGGAGCTGTTTTATCGTTTCTACCGTGCAGTTCGACATGTAAACTGCCCAGAAACCGAATCTGCTGACAGATCGCAAATCGGCCGATATCGCGTTTTCGGCCCTCAGAAGCGCCGAAATCGCGTTTTCTCGCTGAGCCCAGTGGACGGTGACTCGGTATGAAAACTGCACGGAGGAGCTGTTTTATCGTTTCTACCGTGCAGTTCGACATGTAAACTGCCCAGAAACCGAATCTGCTGACAGATCGCAAATCGGCCGATATCGCGTTTTCGGCCCTCAGAAGCGCCGAAATCGCGTTTTCTCGCTGAGCCGAGTGGACGGTGACTCGGTATGAAAACTGCACGGAGGAGCTGTTTTATCGTTTCTACCGTGCAGTTCGACATGTAAACTGCCCAGAAACCGAATCTGCTGACAGATCGCAAATCGGCCGATATCGCGTTTTCGGCCCTCAGAAGCGCCGAAATCGCGTTTTCTCGCTGAGCCGAGTGGACGGTGACTCGGTATGAAAACTGCACGGAGGAGCTGTTTTATCGTTTCTACCGTGCAGTTCGACATGTAAACTGCCCAGAAACCGAATCTGCTGACAGATCGCAAATCGGCCGATATCGCGTTTTCGGCCCTCAGAAGCGCCGAAATCGCGTTTTCTCGCTGAGCCGAGTGGACGGTGACTCGGTATGAAAACTGCACGGAGGAGCTGTTTTATCGTTTCTACCGTGCAGTTCGACATGTAAACTGCCCAGAAACCGAATCTGCTGACAGATCGCAAATCGGCCGATATCGCGTTTTCGGCCCTCAGAAGCGCCGAAATCGCGTTTTCTCGCTGAGCCCAGTGGACGGTGACTCGGTATGAAAACTGCACGGAGGAGCTGTTTTATCGTTTCTACCGTGCAGTTCGACATGTAAACTGCCCAGAAACCGAATCTGCTGACAGATCGCAAATCGGCCGATATCGCGTTTTCGGCCCTCAGAAGCGCCGAAATCGCGTTTTCTCGCTGAGCCCAGTGGACGGTGACTCGGTATGAAAACTGCACGGAGGAGCTGTTTTATCGTTTCTACCGTGCAGTTCGACATGTAAACTGCCCAGAAACCGAATCTGCTGACAGATCGCAAATCGGCCGATATCGCGTTTTCGGCCCTCAGAAGCGCCGAAATCGCGTTTTCTCGCTGAGCCCAGTGGACGGTGACTCGGTATGAAAACTGCACGGAGGAGCTGTTTTATCGTTTCTACCGTGCAGTTCGACATGTAAACTGCCCAGAAACCGAATCTGCTGACAGATCGCAAATCGGCCGATATCGCGTTTTCGGCCCTCAGAAGCGCCGAAATCGCGTTTTCTCGCTGAGCCGAGTGGACGGTGACTCGGTATGAAAACTGCACGGAGGAGCTGTTTTATCGTTTCTACCGTGCAGTTCGACATGTAAACTGCCCAGAAACCGAATCTGCTGACAGATCGCAAATCGGCCGATATCGCGTTTTCGGCCCTCAGAAGCGCCGAAATCGCGTTTTCTCGCTGAGCCGAGTGGACGGTGACTCGGTATGAAAACTGCACGGAGGAGCTGTTTTATCGTTTCTACCGTGCAGTTCGACATGTAAACTGCCCAGAAACCGAATCTGCTGACAGATCGCAAATCGGCCGATATCGCGTTTTCGGCCCTCAGAAGCGCCGAAATCGCGTTTTCTCGCTGAGCCCAGTGGACGGTGACTCGGTATGAAAACTGCACGGAGGAGCTGTTTTATCGTTTCTACCGTGCAGTTCGACATGTAAACTGCCCAGAAACCGAATCTGCTGACAGATCGCAAATCGGCCGATATCGCGTTTTCGGCCCTCAGAAGCGCCGAAATCGCGTTTTCTCGCTGAGCCCAGTGGACGGTGACTCGGTATGAAAACTGCACGGAGGAGCTGTTTTATCGTTTCTACCGTGCAGTTCGACATGTAAACTGCCCAGAAACCGAATCTGCTGACAGATCGCAAATCGGCCGATATCGCGTTTTCGGCCCTCAGAAGCGCCGAAATCGCGTTTTCTCGCTGAGCCGAGTGGACGGTGACTCGGTATGAAAACTGCACGGAGGAGCTGTTTTATCGTTTCTACCGTGCAGTTCGACATGTAAACTGCCCAGAAACCGAATCTGCTGACAGATCGCAAATCGGCCGATATCGCGTTTTCGGCCCTCAGAAGCGCCGAAATCGCGTTTTCTCGCTGAGCCCAGTGGACGGTGACTCGGTATGAAAACTGCACGGAGGAGCTGTTTTATCGTTTCTACCGTGCAGTTCGACATGTAAACTGCCCAGAAACCGAATCTGCTGACAGATCGCAAATCGGCCGATATCGCGTTTTCGGCCCTCAGAAGCGCCGAAATCGCGTTTTCTCGCTGAGCCGAGTGGACGGTGACTCGGTATGAAAACTGCACGGAGGAGCTGTTTTATCGTTTCTACCGTGCAGTTCGACATGTAAACTGCCCAGAAACCGAATCTGCTGACAGATCGCAAATCGGCCGATATCGCGTTTTCGGCCCTCAGAAGCGCCGAAATCGCGTTTTCTCGCTGAGCCCAGTGGACGGTGACTCGGTATGAAAACTGCACGGAGGAGCTGTTTTATCGTTTCTACCGTGCAGTTCGACATGTAAACTGCCCAGAAACCGAATCTGCTGACAGATCGCAAATCGGCCGATATCGCGTTTTCGGCCCTCAGAAGCGCCGAAATCGCGTTTTCTCGCTGAGCCCAGTGGACGGTGACTCGGTATGAAAACTGCACGGAGGAGCTGTTTTATCGTTTCTACCGTGCAGTTCGACATGTAAACTGCCCAGAAACCGAATCTGCTGACAGATCGCAAATCGGCCGATATCGCGTTTTCGGCCCTCAGAAGCGCCGAAATCGCGTTTTCTCGCTGAGCCCAGTGGACGGTGACTCGGTATGAAAACTGCACGGAGGAGCTGTTTTATCGTTTCTACCGTGCAGTTCGACATGTAAACTGCCCAGAAACCGAATCTGCTGACAGATCGCAAATCGGCCGATATCGCGTTTTCGGCCCTCAGAAGCGCCGAAATCGCGTTTTCTCGCTGAGCCCAGTGGACGGTGACTCGGTATGAAAACTGCACGGAGGAGCTGTTTTATCGTTTCTACCGTGCAGTTCGACATGTAAACTGCCCAGAAACCGAATCTGCTGACAGATCGCAAATCGGCCGATATCGCGTTTTCGGCCCTCAGAAGCGCCGAAATCGCGTTTTCTCGCTGAGCCCAGTGGACGGTGACTCGGTATGAAAACTGCACGGAGGAGCTGTTTTATCGTTTCTACCGTGCAGTTCGACATGTAAACTGCCCAGAAACCGAATCTGCTGACAGATCGCAAATCGGCCGATATCGCGTTTTCGGCCCTCAGAAGCGCCGAAATCGCGTTTTCTCGCTGAGCCCAGTGGACGGTGACTCGGTATGAAAACTGCACGGAGGAGCTGTTTTATCGTTTCTACCGTGCAGTTCGACATGTAAACTGCCCAGAAACCGAATCTGCTGACAGATCGCAAATCGGCCGATATCGCGTTTTCGGCCCTCAGAAGCGCCGAAATCGCGTTTTCTCGCTGAGCCCAGTGGACGGTGACTCGGTATGAAAACTGCACGGAGGAGCTGTTTTATCGTTTCTACCGTGCAGTTCGACATGTAAACTGCCCAGAAACCGAATCTGCTGACAGATCGCAAATCGGCCGATATCGCGTTTTCGGCCCTCAGAAGCGCCGAAATCGCGTTTTCTCGCTGAGCCCAGTGGACGGTGACTCGGTATGAAAACTGCACGGAGGAGCTGTTTTATCGTTTCTACCGTGCAGTTCGACATGTAAACTGCCCAGAAACCGAATCTGCTGACAGATCGCAAATCGGCCGATATCGCGTTTTCGGCCCTCAGAAGCGCCGAAATCGCGTTTTCTCGCTGAGCCCAGTGGACGGTGACTCGGTATGAAAACTGCACGGAGGAGCTGTTTTATCGTTTCTACCGTGCAGTTCGACATGTAAACTGCCCAGAAACCGAATCTGCTGACAGATCGCAAATCGGCCGATATCGCGTTTTCGGCCCTCAGAAGCGCCGAAATCGCGTTTTCTCGCTGAGCCCAGTGGACGGTGACTCGGTATGAAAACTGCACGGAGGAGCTGTTTTATCGTTTCTACCGTGCAGTTCGACATGTAAACTGCCCAGAAACCGAATCTGCTGACAGATCGCAAATCGGCCGATATCGCGTTTTCGGCCCTCAGAAGCGCCGAAATCGCGTTTTCTCGCTGAGCCCAGTGGACGGTGACTCGGTATGAAAACTGCACGGAGGAGCTGTTTTATCGTTTCTACCGTGCAGTTCGACATGTAAACTGCCCAGAAACCGAATCTGCTGACAGATCGCAAATCGGCCGATATCGCGTTTTCGGCCCTCAGAAGCGCCGAAATCGCGTTTTCTCGCTGAGCCCAGTGGACGGTGACTCGGTATGAAAACTGCACGGAGGAGCTGTTTTATCGTTTCTACCGTGCAGTTCGACATGTAAACTGCCCAGAAACCGAATCTGCTGACAGATCGAAAATCGGCCGATATCGCGTTTTCGGCCCTCAGAAGCGCCGAAATCGCGTTTTCTCGCTGAGCCGAGTGGACGGTGACTCGGTATGAAAACTGCACGGAGGAGCTGTTTTATCGTTTCTACCGTGCAGTTCGACATGTAAACTGCCCAGAAACCGAATCTGCTGACAGATCGCAAATCGGCCGATATCGCGTTTTCGGCCCTCAGAAGCGCCGAAATCGCGTTTTCTCGCTGAGCCCAGTGGACGGTGACTCGGTATGAAAACTGCACGGAGGAGCTGTTTTATCGTTTCTACCGTGCAGTTCGACATGTAAACTGCCCAGAAACCGAATCTGCTGACAGATCGCAAATCGGCCGATATCGCGTTTTCGGCCCTCAGAAGCGCCGAAATCGCGTTTTCTCGCTGAGCCCAGTGGACGGTGACTCGGTATGAAAACTGCACGGAGGAGCTGTTTTATCGTTTCTACCGTGCAGTTCGACATGTAAACTGCCCAGAAACCGAATCTGCTGACAGATCGCAAATCGGCCGATATCGCGTTTTCGGCCCTCAGAAGCGCCGAAATCGCGTTTTCTCGCTGAGCCCAGTGGACGGTGACTCGGTATGAAAACTGCACGGAGGAGCTGTTTTATCGTTTCTACCGTGCAGTTCGACATGTAAACTGCCCAGAAACCGAATCTGCTGACAGATCGCAAATCGGCCGATATCGCGTTTTCGGCCCTCAGAAGCGCCGAAATCGCGTTTTCTCGCTGAGCCGAGTGGACGGTGACTCGGTATGAAAACTGCACGGAGGAGCTGTTTTATCGTTTCTACCGTGCAGTTCGACATGTAAACTGCCCAGAAACCGAATCTGCTGACAGATCGCAAATCGGCCGATATCGCGTTTTCGGCCCTCAGAAGCGCCGAAATCGCGTTTTCTCGCTGAGCCGAGTGGACGGTGACTCGGTATGAAAACTGCACGGAGGAGCTGTTTTATCGTTTCTACCGTGCAGTTCGACATGTAAACTGCCCAGAAACCGAATCTGCTGACAGATCGAATCGGCCGATATCGCGTTTTCGGCCCTCAGAAGCGCCGAAATCGCGTTTTCTCGCTGAGCCGAGTGGACGGTGACTCGGTATGAAAACTGCACGGAGGAGCTGTTTTATCGTTTCTACCGTGCAGTTCGACATGTAAACTGCCCAGAAACCGAATCTGCTGACAGATCGCAAATCGGCCGATATCGCGTTTTCGGCCCTCAGAAGCGCCGAAATCGCGTTTTCTCGCTGAGCCCAGTGGACGGTGACTCGGTATGAAAACTGCACGGAGGAGCTGTTTTATCGTTTCTACCGTGCAGTTCGACATGTAAACTGCCCAGAAACCGAATCTGCTGACAGATCGCAAATCGGCCGATATCGCGTTTTCGGCCCTCAGAAGCGCCGAAATCGCGTTTTCTCGCTGAGCCCAGTGGACGGTGACTCGGTATGAAAACTGCACGGAGGAGCTGTTTTATCGTTTCTACCGTGCAGTTCGACATGTAAACTGCCCAGAAACCGAATCTGCTGACAGATCGCAAATCGGCCGATATCGCGTTTTCGGCCCTCAGAAGCGCCGAAATCGCGTTTTCTCGCTGAGCCGAGTGGACGGTGACTCGGTATGAAAACTGCACGGAGGAGCTGTTTTATCGTTTCTACCGTGCAGTTCGACATGTAAACTGCCCAGAAACCGAATCTGCTGACAGATCGCAAATCGGCCGATATCGCGTTTTCGGCCCTCAGAAGCGCCGAAATCGCGTTTTCTCGCTGAGCCCAGTGGACGGTGACTCGGTATGAAAACTGCACGGAGGAGCTGTTTTATCGTTTCTACCGTGCAGTTCGACATGTAAACTGCCCAGAAACCGAATCTGCTGACAGATCGCAAATCGGCCGATATCGCGTTTTCGGCCCTCAGAAGCGCCGAAATCGCGTTTTCTCGCTGAGCCCAGTGGACGGTGACTCGGTATGAAAACTGCACGGAGGAGCTGTTTTATCGTTTCTACCGTGCAGTTCGACATGTAAACTGCCCAGAAACCGAATCTGCTGACAGATCGCAAATCGGCCGATATCGCGTTTTCGGCCCTCAGAAGCGCCGAAATCGCGTTTTCTCGCTGAGCCCAGTGGACGGTGACTCGGTATGAAAACTGCACGGAGGAGCTGTTTTATCGTTTCTACCGTGCAGTTCGACATGTAAACTGCCCAGAAACCGAATCTGCTGACAGATCGCAAATCGGCCGATATCGCGTTTTCGGCCCTCAGAAGCGCCGAAATCGCGTTTTCTCGCTGAGCCCAGTGGACGGTGACTCGGTATGAAAACTGCACGGAGGAGCTGTTTTATCGTTTCTACCGTGCAGTTCGACATGTAAACTGCCCAGAAACCGAATCTGCTGACAGATCGCAAATCGGCCGATATCGCGTTTTCGGCCCTCAGAAGCGCCGAAATCGCGTTTTCTCGCTGAGCCCAGTGGACGGTGACTCGGTATGAAAACTGCACGGAGGAGCTGTTTTATCGTTTCTACCGTGCAGTTCGACATGTAAACTGCCCAGAAACCGAATCTGCTGACAGATCGCAAATCGGCCGATATCGCGTTTTCGGCCCTCAGAAGCGCCGAAATCGCGTTTTCTCGCTGAGCCCAGTGGACGGTGACTCGGTATGAAAACTGCACGGAGGAGCTGTTTTATCGTTTCTACCGTGCAGTTCGACATGTAAACTGCCCAGAAACCGAATCTGCTGACAGATCGCAAATCGGCCGATATCGCGTTTTCGGCCCTCAGAAGCGCCGAAATCGCGTTTTCTCGCTGAGCCCAGTGGACGGTGACTCGGTATGAAAACTGCACGGAGGAGCTGTTTTATCGTTTCTACCGTGCAGTTCGACATGTAAACTGCCCAGAAACCGAATCTGCTGACAGATCGCAAATCGGCCGATATCGCGTTTTCGGCCCTCAGAAGCGCCGAAATCGCGTTTTCTCGCTGAGCCGAGTGGACGGTGACTCGGTATGAAAACTGCACGGAGGAGCTGTTTTATCGTTTCTACCGTGCAGTTCGACATGTAAACTGCCCAGAAACCGAATCTGCTGACAGATCGCAAATCGGCCGATATCGCGTTTTCGGCCCTCAGAAGCGCCGAAATCGCGTTTTCTCGCTGAGCCCAGTGGACGGTGACTCGGTATGAAAACTGCACGGAGGAGCTGTTTTATCGTTTCTACCGTGCAGTTCGACATGTAAACTGCCCAGAAACCGAATCTGCTGACAGATCGCAAATCGGCCGATATCGCGTTTTCGGCCCTCAGAAGCGCCGAAATCGCGTTTTCTCGCTGAGCCCAGTGGACGGTGACTCGGTATGAAAACTGCACGGAGGAGCTGTTTTATCGTTTCTACCGTGCAGTTCGACATGTAAACTGCCCAGAAACCGAATCTGCTGACAGATCGCAAATCGGCCGATATCGCGTTTTCGGCCCTCAGAAGCGCCGAAATCGCGTTTTCTCGCTGAGCCCAGTGGACGGTGACTCGGTATGAAAACTGCACGGAGGAGCTGTTTTATCGTTTCTACCGTGCAGTTCGACATGTAAACTGCCCAGAAACCGAATCTGCTGACAGATCGCAAATCGGCCGATATCGCGTTTTCGGCCCTCAGAAGCGCCGAAATCGCGTTTTCTCGCTGAGCCCAGTGGACGGTGACTCGGTATGAAAACTGCACGGAGGAGCTGTTTTATCGTTTCTACCGTGCAGTTCGACATGTAAACTGCCCAGAAACCGAATCTGCTGACAGATCGCAAATCGGCCGATATCGCGTTTTCGGCCCTCAGAAGCGCCGAAATCGCGTTTTCTCGCTGAGCCCAGTGGACGGTGACTCGGTATGAAAACTGCACGGAGGAGCTGTTTTATCGTTTCTACCGTGCAGTTCGACATGTAAACTGCCCAGAAACCGAATCTGCTGACAGATCGCAAATCGGCCGATATCGCGTTTTCGGCCCTCAGAAGCGCCGAAATCGCGTTTTCTCGCTGAGCCCAGTGGACGGTGACTCGGTATGAAAACTGCACGGAGGAGCTGTTTTATCGTTTCTACCGTGCAGTTCGACATGTAAACTGCCCAGAAACCGAATCTGCTGACAGATCGCAAATCCGAATCTGGCCCTCAGAAGCGCCGAAATCAGCCCATGGACGGTGACTCGGTATGAAAACTGCACGGAGGAGCTGTTTTATCGGCCTACCGTGCAGTTCGACATGTAAACGCCCAGAAACCGAATTGCTTCGGCCCTCAGAAGCGCCGAAATCGCGTTTTCTCGCTGAGCCCAGTGGACGGTGACTCGGTATGAAAACTGCACGGAGGAGCTGTTTTATCGTTTCTACCGTGCAGTTCGACATGTAAACTGCCCAGAAACCGAATCTGCTGACAGATCGCAAATCGGCCGATATCGCGTTTTCGGCCCTCAGAAGCGCCGAAATCGCGTTTTCTCGCTGAGCCCAGTGGACGGTGACTCGGTATGAAAACTGCACGGAGGAGCTGTTTTATCGTTTCTACCGTGCAGTTCGACATGTAAACTGCCCAGAAACCGAATCTGCTGACAGATCGCAAATCGGCCGATATCGCGTTTTCGGCCCTCAGAAGCGCCGAAATCGCGTTTTCTCGCTGAGCCCAGTGGACGGTGACTCGGTATGAAAACTGCACGGAGGAGCTGTTTTATCGTTTCTACCGTGCAGTTCGACATGTAAACTGCCCAGAAACCGAATCTGCTGACAGATCGCAAATCGGCCGATATCGCGTTTTCGGCCCTCAGAAGCGCCGAAATCGCGTTTTCTCGCTGAGCCCAGTGGACGGTGACTCGGTATGAAAACTGCACGGAGGAGCTGTTTTATCGTTTCTACCGTGCAGTTCGACATGTAAACTGCCCAGAAACCGAATCTGCTGACAGATCGAAAATCGGCCGATATCGCGTTTTCGGCCCTCAGAAGCGCCGAAATCGCGTTTTCTCGCTGAGCCCAGTGGACGGTGACTCGGTATGAAAACTGCACGGAGGAGCTGTTTTATCGTTTCTACCGTGCAGTTCGACATGTAAACTGCCCAGAAACCGAATCTGCTGACAGATCGCAAATCGGCCGATATCGCGTTTTCGGCCCTCAGAAGCGCCGAAATCGCGTTTTCTCGCTGAGCCCAGTGGACGGTGACTCGGTATGAAAACTGCACGGAGGAGCTGTTTTATCGTTTCTACCGTGCAGTTCGACATGTAAACTGCCCAGAAACCGAATCTGCTGACAGATCGCAAATCGGCCGATATCGCGTTTTCGGCCCTCAGAAGCGCCGAAATCGCGTTTTCTCGCTGAGCCCAGTGGACGGTGACTCGGTATGAAAACTGCACGGAGGAGCTGTTTTATCGTTTCTACCGTGCAGTTCGACATGTAAACTGCCCAGAAACCGAATCTGCTGACAGATCGCAAATCGGCCGATATCGCGTTTTCGGCCCTCAGAAGCGCCGAAATCGCGTTTTCTCGCTGAGCCCAGTGGACGGTGACTCGGTATGAAAACTGCACGGAGGAGCTGTTTTATCGTTTCTACCGTGCAGTTCGACATGTAAACTGCCCAGAAACCGAATCTGCTGACAGATCGCAAATCGGCCGATATCGCGTTTTCGGCCCTCAGAAGCGCCGAAATCGCGTTTTCTCGCTGAGCCCAGTGGACGGTGACTCGGTATGAAAACTGCACGGAGGAGCTGTTTTATCGTTTCTACCGTGCAGTTCGACATGTAAACTGCCCAGAAACCGAATCTGCTGACAGATCGCAAATCGGCCGATATCGCGTTTTCGGCCCTCAGAAGCGCCGAAATCGCGTTTTCTCGCTGAGCCCAGTGGACGGTGACTCGGTATGAAAACTGCACGGAGGAGCTGTTTTATCGTTTCTACCGTGCAGTTCGACATGTAAACTGCCCAGAAACCGAATCTGCTGACAGATCGCAAATCGGCCGATATCGCGTTTTCGGCCCTCAGAAGCGCCGAAATCGCGTTTTCTCGCTGAGCCCAGTGGACGGTGACTCGGTATGAAAACTGCACGGAGGAGCTGTTTTATCGTTTCTACCGTGCAGTTCGACATGTAAACTGCCCAGAAACCGAATCTGCTGACAGATCGCAAATCGGCCGATATCGCGTTTTCGGCCCTCAGAAGCGCCGAAATCGCGTTTTCTCGCTGAGCCCAGTGGACGGTGACTCGGTATGAAAACTGCACGGAGGAGCTGTTTTATCGTTTCTACCGTGCAGTTCGACATGTAAACTGCCCAGAAACCGAATCTGCTGACAGATCGCAAATCGGCCGATATCGCGTTTTCGGCCCTCAGAAGCGCCGAAATCGCGTTTTCTCGCTGAGCCCAGTGGACGGTGACTCGGTATGAAAACTGCACGGAGGAGCTGTTTTATCGTTTCTACCGTGCAGTTCGACATGTAAACTGCCCAGAAACCGAATCTGCTGACAGATCGCAAATCGGCCGATATCGCGTTTTCGGCCCTCAGAAGCGCCGAAATCGCGTTTTCTCGCTGAGCCCAGTGGACGGTGACTCGGTATGAAAACTGCACGGAGGAGCTGTTTTATCGTTTCTACCGTGCAGTTCGACATGTAAACTGCCCAGAAACCGAATCTGCTGACAGATCGCAAATCGGCCGATATCGCGTTTTCGGCCCTCAGAAGCGCCGAAATCGCGTTTTCTCGCTGAGCCCAGTGGACGGTGACTCGGTATGAAAACTGCACGGAGGAGCTGTTTTATCGTTTCTACCGTGCAGTTCGACATGTAAACTGCCCAGAAACCGAATCTGCTGACAGATCGCAAATCGGCCGATATCGCGTTTTCGGCCCTCAGAAGCGCCGAAATCGCGTTTTCTCGCTGAGCCCAGTGGACGGTGACTCGGTATGAAAACTGCACGGAGGAGCTGTTTTATCGTTTCTACCGTGCAGTTCGACATGTAAACTGCCCAGAAACCGAATCTGCTGACAGATCGCAAATCGGCCGATATCGCGTTTTCGGCCCTCAGAAGCGCCGAAATCGCGTTTTCTCGCTGAGCCCAGTGGACGGTGACTCGGTATGAAAACTGCACGGAGGAGCTGTTTTATCGTTTCTACCGTGCAGTTCGACATGTAAACTGCCCAGAAACCGAATCTGCTGACAGATCGCAAATCGGCCGATATCGCGTTTTCGGCCCTCAGAAGCGCCGAAATCGCGTTTTCTCGCTGAGCCCAGTGGACGGTGACTCGGTATGAAAACTGCACGGAGGAGCTGTTTTATCGTTTCTACCGTGCAGTTCGACATGTAAACTGCCCAGAAACCGAATCTGCTGACAGATCGCAAATCGGCCGATATCGCGTTTTCGGCCCTCAGAAGCGCCGAAATCGCGTTTTCTCGCTGAGCCGAGTGGACGGTGACTCGGTATGAAAACTGCACGGAGGAGCTGTTTTATCGTTTCTACCGTGCAGTTCGACATGTAAACTGCCCAGAAACCGAATCTGCTGACAGATCGCAAATCGGCCGATATCGCGTTTTCGGCCCTCAGAAGCGCCGAAATCGCGTTTTCTCGCTGAGCCCAGTGGACGGTGACTCGGTATGAAAACTGCACGGAGGAGCTGTTTTATCGTTTCTACCGTGCAGTTCGACATGTAAACTGCCCAGAAACCGAATCTGCTGACAGATCGCAAATCGGCCGATATCGCGTTTTCGGCCCTCAGAAGCGCCGAAATCGCGTTTTCTCGCTGAGCCCAGTGGACGGTGACTCGGTATGAAAACTGCACGGAGGAGCTGTTTTATCGTTTCTACCGTGCAGTTCGACATGTAAACTGCCCAGAAACCGAATCTGCTGACAGATCGCAAATCGGCCGATATCGCGTTTTCGGCCCTCAGAAGCGCCGAAATCGCGTTTTCTCGCTGAGCCCAGTGGACGGTGACTCGGTATGAAAACTGCACGGAGGAGCTGTTTTATCGTTTCTACCGTGCAGTTCGACATGTAAACTGCCCAGAAACCGAATCTGCTGACAGATCGCAAATCGGCCGATATCGCGTTTTCGGCCCTCAGAAGCGCCGAAATCGCGTTTTCTCGCTGAGCCCAGTGGACGGTGACTCGGTATGAAAACTGCACGGAGGAGCTGTTTTATCGTTTCTACCGTGCAGTTCGACATGTAAACTGCCCAGAAACCGAATCTGCTGACAGATCGCAAATCGGCCGATATCGCGTTTTCGGCCCTCAGAAGCGCCGAAATCGCGTTTTCTCGCTGAGCCCAGTGGACGGTGACTCGGTATGAAAACTGCACGGAGGAGCTGTTTTATCGTTTCTACCGTGCAGTTCGACATGTAAACTGCCCAGAAACCGAATCTGCTGACAGATCGAAAATCGGCCGATATCGCGTTTTCGGCCCTCAGAAGCGCCGAAATCGCGTTTTCTCGCTGAGCCCAGTGGACGGTGACTCGGTATGAAAACTGCACGGAGGAGCTGTTTTATCGTTTCTACCGTGCAGTTCGACATGTAAACTGCCCAGAAACCGAATCTGCTGACAGATCGCAAATCGGCCGATATCGCGTTTTCGGCCCTCAGAAGCGCCGAAATCGCGTTTTCTCGCTGAGCCCAGTGGACGGTGACTCGGTATGAAAACTGCACGGAGGAGCTGTTTTATCGTTTCTACCGTGCAGTTCGACATGTAAACTGCCCAGAAACCGAATCTGCTGACAGATCGAAAATCGGCCGATATCGCGTTTTCGGCCCTCAGAAGCGCCGAAATCGCGTTTTCTCGCTGAGCCCAGTGGACGGTGACTCGGTATGAAAACTGCACGGAGGAGCTGTTTTATCGTTTCTACCGTGCAGTTCGACATGTAAACTGCCCAGAAACCGAATCTGCTGACAGATCGCAAATCGGCCGATATCGCGTTTTCGGCCCTCAGAAGCGCCGAAATCGCGTTTTCTCGCTGAGCCCAGTGGACGGTGACTCGGTATGAAAACTGCACGGAGGAGCTGTTTTATCGTTTCTACCGTGCAGTTCGACATGTAAACTGCCCAGAAACCGAATCTGCTGACAGATCGCAAATCGGCCGATATCGCGTTTTCGGCCCTCAGAAGCGCCGAAATCGCGTTTTCTCGCTGAGCCCAGTGGACGGTGACTCGGTATGAAAACTGCACGGAGGAGCTGTTTTATCGTTTCTACCGTGCAGTTCGACATGTAAACTGCCCAGAAACCGAATCTGCTGACAGATCGAAAATCGGCCGATATCGCGTTTTCGGCCCTCAGAAGCGCCGAAATCGCGTTTTCTCGCTGAGCCCAGTGGACGGTGACTCGGTATGAAAACTGCACGGAGGAGCTGTTTTATCGTTTCTACCGTGCAGTTCGACATGTAAACTGCCCAGAAACCGAATCTGCTGACAGATCGCAAATCGGCCGATATCGCGTTTTCGGCCCTCAGAAGCGCCGAAATCGCGTTTTCTCGCTGAGCCCAGTGGACGGTGACTCGGTATGAAAACTGCACGGAGGAGCTGTTTTATCGTTTCTACCGTGCAGTTCGACATGTAAACTGCCCAGAAACCGAATCTGCTGACAGATCGCAAATCGGCCGATATCGCGTTTTCGGCCCTCAGAAGCGCCGAAATCGCGTTTTCTCGCTGAGCCCAGTGGACGGTGACTCGGTATGAAAACTGCACGGAGGAGCTGTTTTATCGTTTCTACCGTGCAGTTCGACATGTAAACTGCCCAGAAACCGAATCTGCTGACAGATCGCAAATCGGCCGATATCGCGTTTTCGGCCCTCAGAAGCGCCGAAATCGCGTTTTCTCGCTGAGCCCAGTGGACGGTGACTCGGTATGAAAACTGCACGGAGGAGCTGTTTTATCGTTTCTACCGTGCAGTTCGACATGTAAACTGCCCAGAAACCGAATCTGCTGACAGATCGCAAATCGGCCGATATCGCGTTTTCGGCCCTCAGAAGCGCCGAAATCGCGTTTTCTCGCTGAGCCGAGTGGACGGTGACTCGGTATGAAAACTGCACGGAGGAGCTGTTTTATCGTTTCTACCGTGCAGTTCGACATGTAAACTGCCCAGAAACCGAATCTGCTGACAGATCGCAAATCGGCCGATATCGCGTTTTCGGCCCTCAGAAGCGCCGAAATCGCGTTTTCTCGCTGAGCCCAGTGGACGGTGACTCGGTATGAAAACTGCACGGAGGAGCTGTTTTATCGTTTCTACCGTGCAGTTCGACATGTAAACTGCCCAGAAACCGAATCTGCTGACAGATCGCAAATCGGCCGATATCGCGTTTTCGGCCCTCAGAAGCGCCGAAATCGCGTTTTCTCGCTGAGCCCAGTGGACGGTGACTCGGTATGAAAACTGCACGGAGGAGCTGTTTTATCGTTTCTACCGTGCAGTTCGACATGTAAACTGCCCAGAAACCGAATCTGCTGACAGATCGCAAATCGGCCGATATCGCGTTTTCGGCCCTCAGAAGCGCCGAAATCGCGTTTTCTCGCTGAGCCCAGTGGACGGTGACTCGGTATGAAAACTGCACGGAGGAGCTGTTTTATCGTTTCTACCGTGCAGTTCGACATGTAAACTGCCCAGAAACCGAATCTGCTGACAGATCGCAAATCGGCCGATATCGCGTTTTCGGCCCTCAGAAGCGCCGAAATCGCGTTTTCTCGCTGAGCCCAGTGGACGGTGACTCGGTATGAAAACTGCACGGAGGAGCTGTTTTATCGTTTCTACCGTGCAGTTCGACATGTAAACTGCCCAGAAACCGAATCTGCTGACAGATCGCAAATCGGCCGATATCGCGTTTTCGGCCCTCAGAAGCGCCGAAATCGCGTTTTCTCGCTGAGCCCAGTGGACGGTGACTCGGTATGAAAACTGCACGGAGGAGCTGTTTTATCGTTTCTACCGTGCAGTTCGACATGTAAACTGCCCAGAAACCGAATCTGCTGACAGATCGCAAATCGGCCGATATCGCGTTTTCGGCCCTCAGAAGCGCCGAAATCGCGTTTTCTCGCTGAGCCCAGTGGACGGTGACTCGGTATGAAAACTGCACGGAGGAGCTGTTTTATCGTTTCTACCGTGCAGTTCGACATGTAAACTGCCCAGAAACCGAATCTGCTGACAGATCGCAAATCGGCCGATATCGCGTTTTCGGCCCTCAGAAGCGCCGAAATCGCGTTTTCTCGCTGAGCCCAGTGGACGGTGACTCGGTATGAAAACTGCACGGAGGAGCTGTTTTATCGTTTCTACCGTGCAGTTCGACATGTAAACTGCCCAGAAACCGAATCTGCTGACAGATCGCAAATCGGCCGATATCGCGTTTTCGGCCCTCAGAAGCGCCGAAATCGCGTTTTCTCGCTGAGCCCAGTGGACGGTGACTCGGTATGAAAACTGCACGGAGGAGCTGTTTTATCGTTTCTACCGTGCAGTTCGACATGTAAACTGCCCAGAAACCGAATCTGCTGACAGATCGCAAATCGGCCGATATCGCGTTTTCGGCCCTCAGAAGCGCCGAAATCGCGTTTTCTCGCTGAGCCCAGTGGACGGTGACTCGGTATGAAAACTGCACGGAGGAGCTGTTTTATCGTTTCTACCGTGCAGTTCGACATGTAAACTGCCCAGAAACCGAATCTGCTGACAGATCGAAAATCGGCCGATATCGCGTTTTCGGCCCTCAGAAGCGCCGAAATCGCGTTTTCTCGCTGAGCCCAGTGGACGGTGACTCGGTATGAAAACTGCACGGAGGAGCTGTTTTATCGTTTCTACCGTGCAGTTCGACATGTAAACTGCCCAGAAACCGAATCTGCTGACAGATCGCAAATCGGCCGATATCGCGTTTTCGGCCCTCAGAAGCGCCGAAATCGCGTTTTCTCGCTGAGCCCAGTGGACGGTGACTCGGTATGAAAACTGCACGGAGGAGCTGTTTTATCGTTTCTACCGTGCAGTTCGACATGTAAACTGCCCAGAAACCGAATCTGCTGACAGATCGAAAATCGGCCGATATCGCGTTTTCGGCCCTCAGAAGCGCCGAAATCGCGTTTTCTCGCTGAGCCCAGTGGACGGTGACTCGGTATGAAAACTGCACGGAGGAGCTGTTTTATCGTTTCTACCGTGCAGTTCGACATGTAAACTGCCCAGAAACCGAATCTGCTGACAGATCGCAAATCGGCCGATATCGCGTTTTCGGCCCTCAGAAGCGCCGAAATCGCGTTTTCTCGCTGAGCCCAGTGGACGGTGACTCGGTATGAAAACTGCACGGAGGAGCTGTTTTATCGTTTCTACCGTGCAGTTCGACATGTAAACTGCCCAGAAACCGAATCTGCTGACAGATCGCAAATCGGCCGATATCGCGTTTTCGGCCCTCAGAAGCGCCGAAATCGCGTTTTCTCGCTGAGCCCAGTGGACGGTGACTCGGTATGAAAACTGCACGGAGGAGCTGTTTTATCGTTTCTACCGTGCAGTTCGACATGTAAACTGCCCAGAAACCGAATCTGCTGACAGATCGAAAATCGGCCGATATCGCGTTTTCGGCCCTCAGAAGTGCCGAAATCGCGTTTTCTCGCTGAGCCCAGTGGACGGTGACTCGGTATGAAAACTGCACGGAGGAGCTGTTTTATCGTTTCTACCGTGCAGTTCGACATGTAAACTGCCCAGAAACCGAATCTGCTGACAGATCGCAAATCGGCCGATATCGCGTTTTCGGCCCTCAGAAGCGCCGAAATCGCGTTTTCTCGCTGAGCCCAGTGGACGGTGACTCGGTATGAAAACTGCACGGAGGAGCTGTTTTATCGTTTCTACCGTGCAGTTCGACATGTAAACTGCCCAGAAACCGAATCTGCTGACAGATCGCAAATCGGCCGATATCGCGTTTTCGGCCCTCAGAAGCGCCGAAATCGCGTTTTCTCGCTGAGCCCAGTGGACGGTGACTCGGTATGAAAACTGCACGGAGGAGCTGTTTTATCGTTTCTACCGTGCAGTTCGACATGTAAACTGCCCAGAAACCGAATCTGCTGACAGATCGCAAATCGGCCGATATCGCGTTTTCGGCCCTCAGAAGCGCCGAAATCGCGTTTTCTCGCTGAGCCCAGTGGACGGTGACTCGGTATGAAAACTGCACGGAGGAGCTGTTTTATCGTTTCTACCGTGCAGTTCGACATGTAAACTGCCCAGAAACCGAATCTGCTGACAGATCGCAAATCGGCCGATATCGCGTTTTCGGCCCTCAGAAGCGCCGAAATCGCGTTTTCTCGCTGAGCCCAGTGGACGGTGACTCGGTATGAAAACTGCACGGAGGAGCTGTTTTATCGTTTCTACCGTGCAGTTCGACATGTAAACTGCCCAGAAACCGAATCTGCTGACAGATCGCAAATCGGCCGATATCGCGTTTTCGGCCCTCAGAAGCGCCGAAATCGCGTTTTCTCGCTGAGCCCAGTGGACGGTGACTCGGTATGAAAACTGCACGGAGGAGCTGTTTTATCGTTTCTACCGTGCAGTTCGACATGTAAACTGCCCAGAAACCGAATCTGCTGACAGATCGAAAATCGGCCGATATCGCGTTTTCGGCCCTCAGAAGCGCCGAAATCGCGTTTTCTCGCTGAGCCCAGTGGACGGTGACTCGGTATGAAAACTGCACGGAGGAGCTGTTTTATCGTTTCTACCGTGCAGTTCGACATGTAAACTGCCCAGAAACCGAATCTGCTGACAGATCGCAAATCGGCCGATATCGCGTTTTCGGCCCTCAGAAGCGCCGAAATCGCGTTTTCTCGCTGAGCCCAGTGGACGGTGACTCGGTATGAAAACTGCACGGAGGAGCTGTTTTATCGTTTCTACCGTGCAGTTCGACATGTAAACTGCCCAGAAACCGAATCTGCTGACAGATCGCAAATCGGCCGATATCGCGTTTTCGGCCCTCAGAAGCGCCGAAATCGCGTTTTCTCGCTGAGCCCAGTGGACGGTGACTCGGTATGAAAACTGCACGGAGGAGCTGTTTTATCGTTTCTACCGTGCAGTTCGACATGTAAACTGCCCAGAAACCGAATCTGCGAAAACTGCATGGAGGAACCGTTTTATCGTTTCTACCGTGCAGTTCGACATGCAAATTGCCCAGAAACCG